>OY992511.1:16068618-16317618 GCA_963921215.1 Scoparia ambigualis
TATCTACCATGCAAAAAAAAATAACGAAGTGAAAAACAAATACCACTTCGCACTTTTTTGTTAGGCTGAAGCAATGGAAGTGTATTAGTATCGTAGCTAATGGAAGCTGTGGACGCAGTACTATTTTTATTCTGTGGCTGTGGTCTCTACATACCCCGTCCGGGAAACGGGCGTATGTGTCCGTTACGAATCTATACACCCTTAATATTTATTAGTTCTAAAGAAATTAAGGGTGAGTTGAACCCATGAAACTGAACAACATTCCCTAAGAACTATGTGCAAAAATGACAAAAAAATTTCGACTCTCATACAAAACTGTCCGATCAGCGGACGACAATAATTTATGGGAGGTCGAAAATTTTTTTTGGGGAAAGTTGTTCAGGTGCATGGGTGGAAATCACCCTTAATTTCTTCTAAATGAATGAAAAATTAAGGGTGTATAAATAAAAATCTATTGTCACGAAATGTATGTTCAAGTTCACATCACTTTAGAACTTCGGCACCTATTTAGCTATTCTTTTTATGTTGTGTTTATTTGTCAGGACAAGGATTGTCCGAAAGAACATTACTTTTTAGAAATTCTTCACGGAATACAAGGTGTTCAAGCGGAGAAAGTCGCGGGTCACGAACTGGCCGCTAGTATATCCTAATATTAATATTATAATCGCGAAAGTTTGTAAGTATGTATGGATCTTTGTTACTCTTTCACGTAAAAACTACTGAATGAATTTGGATGAAATTCGACATTCAGATAGTTTATAAAATGGATTAACACATAGGATACTTTTTATCCCAATATTCCCACGAAAACGTATGGATAGATGTTTGTTACTCTTTCACGTAAAAACTAATGAATGGATTTGGATGAAATTCGGCATACAGATAGTTTATAACCTGGATTAACACATAGGATCCTTTTTATTTCGATATTCCCATGGGAACGGAAACCACGCGGGTGAAACCGCGAGCGGCCGCTTGTAATAAAATAAATTGTCGAATCGAATATTTTGGTCGATCATTCAACAAAAGACAGTAGTCATAGCTGTCATTTACAGATTGCAGCAGCTCCGGTTGGATTATTTACACATTCAGGTTTATTTATTCAGTCATACAGAACAAAGCGGGAGGTTTTTGCTTTAGTGCGATGTCAGTGGGTCAGTGGGGCAGGACCCCCACCCCCGCCCTCCGAATGTAGTTACAAAGCTAGGCTTAATGCCCGGCGGCAGTGTGCAAGTTCTTTGGTCAACAACTAAGTATGTACCTATTACTTCCGGTGGATTTGCAACTTTTATTTTAATGTAATCTTTTCAAGTGCTCTTGCGATATAATTTATTTTCTAAACAAAGTTATTAAACGGGGTTTAAAGCAAACTACTTGTATTAGTAGATAGACATAACATTTTAAAATCGCGTTAACAAAGTTAATAACTTTGTTTAAAAAGAACGCGAAAGATTTATATGCAATACTTTTTTCCTATCTCTAATAATTAAAAAGTCGTTTAGCTCTATCGTACACTGCTTTACAACAAGAAAGTTAAATAATACATTATTCTTAATCTTAATGTACTTTATTTTTAACGAGAATTATAAGTTGTATTTAGTAGCAAAGTCTATTATAATATAACACTAATGATAGTTTTTTTTCTAACAGCAATTATATTTCTTTCTCAACTTGGTAGCTGAAAAAAGTACAGAAACTAATGATAGCTTGTGTGTGTAGTAGACTACAACACCTTTTTTTGTACGTACAAGAGCAACATGAGGGCAATATTCTTAAGTTAATTAGGTCTGTCAATTTCGCCACCAAATGAGGGAAGGGAAGTTACAAGCTCTCTCCAACTTTAACGACGTCCTCGTGTGTTAGTCAACTTGTCGATGTCCAGACATGTCCGCTATGTTAGCCCTGGCTAACCGTATTCCTTGTTTATATGTAGGTAGCATTCGTTGTTACACGAACAAGACGTTTTCTATATTTACCAGGCTAGACCGAAGAGGAAGAAAGTTGCGCTATCAATATTATAACAATAGTTCAGCATCTATTAGGGTTTATGAATTTCCGCACTATTTTCATTCCCGGGACCCAGGAGCTTATTTTTTCGTACCCGGGAATTCTCGTTTCCCGAAATTTTGTTTTTTTTTACAATTCCTAGATTCTCACTGTTCATTTTCTTATATTATGGGATGGATGGATGATGGATAAAAAATTTAAGGAAATATATTATAAATACATACAATTTTAGCTGTATTTTAAATCAACTTCTTTTACATGTAAGTAAAAGTTGACACAGATGTAAGAAGTAAGTAAGACGTAAAATGTACTATATCTATAAGTATAAAATTATCATAATTTAAGTATTTTTATTATAATATGCTTTAAAAAACGCCAACGCATTAAGAATTGGTCCGAAAGCCGGTTCCTGAGGGCCTACTCTCTTTATACGAAACGAAATTTCGGCCGAATTTCTTTTGCTATTTACAGAGCGGTTTCCATTCCTTCCGAAATGTCATTCATACAAAATAAGCATTTAGATTATAAATTTTTAGAAAATTGTTTGAAATTTAAAAAAATGGAAATCGCTATACCTAAGTAGCAAAAGAAAATCGGGCAGAAATTTCGTTTCGGAGAAAGGGGTAGGCCCTCTGGTCTTAGTTACAAAACTACTTACCAGCAATAGAAAATACTCTATCGCTGGTAGTTTATCTAATAAAAAATAACAAATAATTATTATTTTCCACGGCATGTTAAGTTTCCGACCAAAATTACCCGGGTAGAGGAAAGGTAGTTTTTCCGGGAGTTCCCGTACCCGGGTACACGGGAAATGAACCCTATAGTATCTTATCAAATAAATAAGCCAATGGTAATTCATATTTCTATGCTTAATTCAAATACAGGGATCTAGGGACGAAAATCACGATTATTCAACCAAAATCTCTCCAAAGTCAGATTGTTTATATACCGGGCTACTATGAAACGCAGTTTACGCAGTCGTTATTTGGATGCCACATACATACAACATAATAGTAAAAACAACTAAAGTCATACTTATATTATTATAATGATTGATTGATTACTGTTCTAGAAAAAGTATTTTCATAATAATATGATCTGATACCGGATCTGGCACCCAATAAATTTGCCTAAATGTCACAGGAGGACAGTCAGTCAAAAAAAAAACACTTTTGAATTACAAATTGTTCAAAGATGTGTAAAATTTGTATACTTACGTAGGTAGTTAAATAAAATAAATAAAAAAGTATTTTATTCATAAAAATCCTTACAATTTGTTTACGGTTAGTAGTCAGAGACACTGGTGCAGGGAATGCCTCGCCCTTTATCCATTGGTTTATGTCTCTCAGTGAGCCCTACGGTTATTACCTTAGGATCAGTTAAGGAGTACCACCCACATGAGAGTCAGTCTCTAAAAGTTTAGCGAATTATTTGTCTATACATCTCTCAGCAGTATAGGTCTTCAGTATCATCATATTATGTTTGTCCTCATCCATTTGGTCAAGGTCTGCTTGCAGCAGAGGGTTTTCAGATGGTACAATTTCAATATCCGGTTTAATTTGTTATATAAAAATGGAGCTTGGGAAGTGTATATTGCCTCTGGGCAAAAACGGTGCGTGCAGGGGGCACATGGGCTGCAGTATCTTTACGGCTCCTGTTTAGAAGCTATAGTATTTAATATATAAAGTTTTCTAATGGATAACAATGAGCTCTCGATGTAGAGACATTCAGTTGAAAACCTGTAAGGTTTGAAAAACATTAATTTAATGAATTATAAATTTATATAAATAAAAATCAATGGCCACGAATGTATCATGCATCACTTTAGAACGGCTGGCTAAACACTATTTAGCAAATTATATTTTTCTTGCGTTTATTGTCAAGAATGTATGGATGAAGGAAAATTTTTGGAAATTCGTCACGGGACACGGGGTTTACGCGGACAAAGCCGGGGGCGGGCCGCTAGTATAACTAATTGGCATATTACTTAGATAGAAAGAAATCTTTTAGCACAAAAGATCCCAATAGGTCGAGGTGCTGCTGCGAGAGGGGGACACCTCTGCAGGCCCCACTAGATAAGATAAGATAGATAGAATAGAAAACTAACTCTTTGCTAAAACTCCTACCATCTTTTTTAATAAAAATAGCCAAATGTTACACCTCGGTTTAAAGTGACGCTGTCTCGTTTTTGTTAAAGAAGACAGATAGGGACAGCGTCAATTTAATCCCAAGTGTAACTTTAATCAACGTTTATCAATAACATGGCTAAAGGGTTCTACTTGTCCGACAAGTAACGTAACGTAGGTTAAGGTTAAGGTTGTTACAATTGTTATTTACCTTATTGTCCCGTCATCAATGAATCAAAGCTTCAATGTTTGTTAAACAAACCTTCTTAGCAAATAATACGGAGAAATGTGTACAGCGTATATTTTGGTATTTAAAAAAATAAGAAAGCAACACAGACTAGGACGATTCCCGTTCCGGTTCCGGAATTTTAAGGGGGTAAACGTGGGTTCCTTTTTGGTACCTGGAGCGGTACGTGCCAACCAATAATGTTTGGAAGTGGGAGCGAGCGGACTCCCAAAGGGATTAGGGATTACTCGGCTGTCCCTCGGGATTATAAACTTTCTATGCGGGGGATTTAACTTTTCCTGTTGTTCCGAAATCGGTCATAATTACAAGTTGCCGAAGTTTTACGCTTTCAGCAGAAATGATAATGTAGGCCAGCATAATAAGACCAATAACAAAGACGGAACTAACTAAGATTAATAAATCTTATTGCGCAATCCTATTGTATTAGGTAACGATACCTACATATTTTTTCACATAATATTATAAAAAAGCGCTTGGCCATCATCGCACTTGATTATGAATAAAGATAAGGCCAACGTTACAAACTTATGTTGCCCAGAAACCTACACCAGTACACACCCTACCTACACCACATAACACTACAAAATGGCGACAAACCAAAAAAGATTGCGGTAGTTTAGAACAGCCCTGCCAGTCTACCACTAACTAGATATAACCGAGTACAAGAAAACCTCGCGAGGCTTAGACACTTCGATCTCTGAGTTCTGGAATAAGTGGTAGGTATTTCGTCTCATTACTAGGCAACAGACGAATCAAAGCTTTTACCTTACCTATTACACGTTATAAAGATTATAATTGTAACCGAATAAATAAAAATGTACGGACTCGATCGCCTTAACAAATCCAGTACTTACTTTTAATTAAATACCTCCGCTAAAAGTAACATAAAATACTTAAGAAAAAGGTAGGTATTACCTCATAATGAATTGCCATTAAACAAAACGAGCAATTCATTAAGTTTCAGCCGTCTAACGGTGTTTTATATAAACACCGCCTTATCCCGACCTTAAGACAAACACTCTAGTAGTATATTACAATCCTGTGTAATGAAACGCCACTCAAGTTGCTCACGGTGCCCATTCATTGCTTCAATAACACTAACTTTAGACAAGTTTTGAAAGGGGTCTCATTAGATGGTTAACAACCTTAAAGGGCTTTAGTTATACAGATTGATGTAAATGGATAAAGAAACGTTGTCGGTGAGCAGCGAACAGAGAGTTTTCGCCATCACAGAACAAGATCAGGCGAAGGAATACTCGGGGGACTCAAGCAATTACTTAGCGGCCAGTTACGATACAAGCTTTCCCTCCAAGAAAAGACTTCCATATTGTATTTCTATCTCTAGTATCACTGTCGTGTATTGCAGACACCAATATGGCTGGCTACATCGCTCATCAGAGTCATCAGTCAACTGTTTCGTATTCACTGTACCGATTCTTTTCGACGTGTAGGTTAGGGGACCCAATTCATGGTAAACAGGTTCTTAAACAATGAGACCGAATTCAGATAGGAGTGTATTTACTGTATAACAGATAATAATGAAATTGCATAAGAGACGTATGCTCAATGAAAAGGCTAAATAATACATTAACAAAATGTATACAAAATGTACCACAAAATAAAAAGCTACAGTGAGCGAACCAATTGGTATACTCTAACCCAAATGAAGCGAAATTCAACAGCTACTCATCCAATTAAATTGAAGTGAAACCAATTCCAAGAACCGTGCCGTTAGTGGTCGAACTTTACTGTTTCATTACGTATTCAAAAAAACGGAAGGCGTTTTGATTCCGGTGGCTATTTACCTATTATAATGCAGCAAACAAAAACATCGTGTTAAAACCACAAATTTTGTAATAATAACAAAAAACAGTGTTAGTTTAATCTGTGCTTAATAGTTTAATCTATGCTGTTAAAAATAAGGTTTTCGAAATAATTTTTTTCGACTGTCCAAGATTAGTGTAGTTTTACAATTATATGGGGGGCACGTAATAAGTTAAGTATATAATACACTTTTTACGGTGGAAGAACTGAGTTGCGAGACTTAGTTTTTTTACAAGTATGTTTTTGATGGCTTTTAATTACACTTAAGAACGCGGCGCCACTAGAGACACAATAGCAATTCTATTCATTGAGCACTGATCAGTGCGCGGCCGCAGTTAAAAGGTAAATTGACATAGATTTTGTAACACCTTCAACAACTCACTACCTGTCCGTGGGCGTGCACCTAGAACTGCTAATAAAAACCAATGAAAAACTATACACAGATATCACAAGCCCCACATGACAGTCAAGTTCTAGTCCCTACTGCACATTACTAATCAAAAAGTGCATATTACAGCTCTAATAGATATTACACGATAAACTTATCTTAGTATAGAGTTTAATTGTCATTGTAAGTAATTACCCACCCTGTTCTGTAAATGCTATACAGAAATGGTTAATATAATTTAATTGATTAATGACACTCACACTCAAAAAGCCGCCATGCTTAAGTGGGATTTGGCAGGAAATGTTTGCCGCATGCCTGACGAGTTGTATGTAAGCAAAGGCCACTACCGACTGGTGGAGTGAAACGGCAGCGAGGCCGACCTAGACGCTGGTGGAGGCACGAGCTTGATGCCTATGCAAAGGATTGGCCAGCACAAGCAACAGCCAGCGAAAAGTGGAAAAAGGAGAAAGGAGGCCTTTGCCCAGCAGTGGGAAAATATAGGCTCATAATAATAATAAGAATGACACTATTCATGAATCGCAACAAATATTTTAACTGTGTTACTTTTATTGAACTATCTTTTTGAAATAGAATTTCATTTTACAGAACACAGATTAGCATTATTAAGTCATATTATTATATAATAAGCTAACAGCCGCGACTTGCAGGTGTATCAACATCGTATTCTGTATGTTATATAATTATGTGTATGATAAAGAAATCAAAAGTAGTTAAGACAGAAACGAGACAAGTACGAGTAGGTATGATATGATAACACTTGATCAAACAAGATTAAATCATGAAGGAAGTTGTGATATTTTAATTAGTAGTTTATTTAATTAATTGCATTCGAATTATTCATTTATAAGTTTCATTAATTACATTAAAAGAAACACTACTTATTATAAATGCAGCAAACATAAAACCAAAGTACCTAATCGTATAAAGTAGGTGAATATTCACTTTTTTTTTTATTCTTTTATTTCTTCAAACAATTTTTTAGGCAGGCAAGGTCAATACAATACACCCTATATGTGCCGTGACCGTGACCCGTGATAGACGTCACCAAGGCGCTGCACTTCTTCCAACATCGTCACCAGGTACTCAATTCGTCTGCCAAGTATGCGGCCGTTGCTGGCGCTCCCGTATTGGCCTTACAAAAAATGCCAAACCTCACCATTGGATGCTGTTTCAATCAATTCTTTTAAAGATGTAAAAGGCCTATGATGATAATGATGATGATGATGATATGAGCTCAATTAGCTCAGCTGTCGTAATACCAGACACAATCCTTCCTACTAATATTATAAACGCGAAAGTTTGTAAGTATTGATGGATGTTTGTTACTCTTTCACGTAAAAACTACTGAATGGATTTGGATGATATTCGGCATACAGATAGTTTATAACCTGGATTAACACATAGGTTACTTTTTATCCCGATATTCCCACGGGAACGGGAACCACGCTGGTGAAACCGCGAGCGGCCGCTAGTAGAAAATAAATTGTTATGCAACCTCTAAGAGTCTTCGTGACAGACAAGGGGCTATCTATGTATTTTTATCGAAAAAGACACAGCAATTGCGCCAGGTGCGACTCGCCCTCTCATTTGTGCCTTAATTACAACCCTAGGTAATGCAGTATGGTATGACCCATGTGAAAGCTTGCAGAAGCAATTGAAAGCGTCGGCATAGCCGTATCGTGACAAACTCTGTCGGCATGTGTCGCTAATTACACTGCAGGTACATGATCTTGGGCAACTTGAACAATTTAATTTCATAATAACTAATGGCACTGATACTGTACTACTTTGAATAAGGCCAATTTGTTAGAGAATAACGAGTTGATAGTACCATTACATTGGCAATATTAAATTAGCATTGTCATAATCTGAATGTCTGTCATCTTCAGACTTCAACTAATTTATTAATTGTTGCGCTAAAATTATTTTGTTCCATAAACCTTAGCTGTATGTTTACTTAGGCTTTACAAACAAATTGTTATTAAATTATACCTTATGCAAAGATAAACTATGTCAGCATTCCATAGCCTACAAATATTGCAGTAAGGTAAACTATTTTCAACATTTACTTTTGCGGGACGTTATGTAAACCGATCACAGAATCGGGGACCTTATCATCAATTTTACTATGCAAAATCTCATACGAATGTTGCATAGTAAGATTAAAGTAATACTGCTCTACGTTGACAGAATGGAACCAGCCCCCTGAGCACGGATCTTATATCGACCGATAAAGTGACATAGACGAAAAAATTCGACAGTTCATGTACGGCCGATGTCTATTTGTCGACGTCTAATGTCACTTTATCGATCGATAAAAGATGTGTACCTACGCCTGGCGTACTCACCATGGAATTCTGTTATTTCAAGAATGCCAAAAAACTGTGCCCAAATAGTACCAAATAGTGCCCAAAGGAAATAAATAGTACCCTTATGGTTCAAAAGTTATAGACATAGTTTGGTGAGTACGCTAGGCGTAGGTTACGCCTAGCGTACTCACCTCAGTTTGGGAAATCTGAGCAAGCTACAACTTTAATTAGTATGTCAAAAAACTGTACCCAAATAGTACCAAATAGTGCCCAAAGGAAATAAATAGTACCTTTATAGTTAAAAAGTTATAGACATAGTTTGGTGAGTACGCTAGGCGTAGGTTCTACGCCTAGCGTACTCACTTCGTTGCGCGAAAACAGAACCAGCAATGGCTCTCATTTCTATCTCAATAAATAGTACCGGAAATAGTACCCACTAAGAGTGTAATTGTTATTTGACTTTTACACTAGAAAGTCATTAAATTTGATAGCAAACTTCTACATACATTGACATGAGGTACAGGCGAACTCATAATAGTTTTAATATTATTAAATTTCGTATTATAAACCTACTACATATTACTTTTACTTTTGTTGAAATTAATAGGTGTATATACGTAACGAGAATGATTAATATCAGTTATATAATTGATTATAATTATTTTTCTTATAAATAAGATCCATGTTTTCCAAAATATTGACTATCGTATTTTTGCCGGATTTCATAAAGTAAAAGCACCTTCTATATAAGGAACTATTTGCCTTATGTCTGAAATTGAAAGCTCAATATTGTGCGAGAACAATCTGTTACTTTTGTTGATCATAGTGCAACTTATCGGCGCGCGACAGCGATGCATCTTAGTATGAACAAGTTACAATAGATGGCGCTTATCACACTTCTTACTTTAGTTACTTACAAACTGACCTGTATAATGAAAGTGCTAAAGATCAATATTGCAATTCACAACAATTTGCTTGACGCCGCGGTGGAAACGCATAGTTTTCTGGAACCGATTTTTTTAGTCGTTTACTTTGCCTTGCCACCGCAACCGCAAAGGTTTGCGAATAGTTAATTTGTGAAACAATTAATGAAAAAATTTGTGAATTTTGTTTCATTGTGATGTGAGTGATCTTTGAATGAGTAAGTACCTATGTATATTTCATCTGTAATAGCATTTTATGTTCATGTCGATTTGCAGTTGATCTTTCATTAGCTAGGTAGGTACCTACTTAGTTTGAATATATTATATATACTTACCTACAGAAATACGTTATTGTTTTTATTAATCGTAGAATAACAAATTAAATCATATTCTTAGTTTTCTGGACTGTATAAAGTTTTTAACTGTGTAGCGTACTTACCGGCGAAAGAATACTACCACCCCCTCTTCCCTTGGGTGTCGTAATAGGCGACTAACGGACTAAAGACTGCACATACATCCAACAGCTTAGAACGGCGATGGGCTCACCACCTGTCACGCTGAGCACATGTGCAGTCGCTATTTATGTAGGTATGTATCTATATTAATAAAAAACAATTGCCAAAATGTTTGTACGCGCATCACTTCAGAACGGCGGCACCAATTTGGCTAATTCCTTTTGTTGTATTTGTAATTGTCGGGACAAGGTTTGTATAAAAATGAACATTTTTGGAAATTTGTCACGGGGTAAGGGGTTCACGCGGACAAAGTCGCGGGCGGGCTGTCATTCACGATCAACAAATCATAAATAAGCCATGCTTGATACATAGATATAAGTTGGAGTGGGTCTCATTCACCCTCGACTACAAATTTTGTGATTTTTAACAGTTATCACTAGATTTATAGTCGAAGTAAGAATCACCGCTAAAAACCAGCCTTCATATAAAAAATTCCGCATCCAAATCTAGGATATTTAGGAGCTACGGTGCCAAAGACAGACACACCAACCTCAAGACCCCCCTTTTTTGGCCACCCTTGGTTTACTGTTATTAAATATGTACCTATTTTATTTTAGGTCGTCTTCTATTAATGAACTCCATAGTTATTCCAATCTTAATTCCTTGGGTAATAAAAATAATATTTTACCATTCACTGTGCTCGACTGTACCACACGTAATTTTTGTATGTAAAAGTTTTCTATCAAATTTAATGACTTTCTAGTGTAAAAGTCAAATAACTATTACACTCTTAGAGGGTACTATTTCCGGTACTATTTATTGAGATAGAAATGAGAGCCATTCTTGGTTCTGTTTTCGCGAAACGAGGTGAGTACGCTAGGCGTAGAACCCACGCCTAGCGTACTCACCAAACTATGTCTATAACTTTTAAATTATAAAGGTACTATTTATTTCCTTTGGGCACTATTTGGTACTATTTGGGTACAGTTTTTTGACATACTAATTAAAGTTGTAGCTTACACAGATTTCCCAAACTGAGGTGAGTACGCTAGGCGTAACCTGCGCCTAGCGTACTCACCAAACTATGTCTATAACTTTTGAACCATAAGGGTACTATTTATTTCCTTTGGGCACTATTTGGTACTATTTGGGCACAGTTTTTTGGCATTCTTGAAATAACAGAATTCCATGGTGAGTACGCCAGGCGTAGGTACACTAAAAGATCCGTGCTCGCACTGCAGGATGGTTTGATAATGCGTCTGAGACTGAGAATGAACTTACTTGAATAAAACCTTTCCTAAAGTTTTATTTATTTTAATAATTTATAACAAACCGTGGCCTCAACACTAGTAAGCTGATCAGCCGCCATTTTAGCAATGGCGCAGCATGACTTTACGCTAAAAATGGTTCTTTGCATTAGACAGGACGGAAACAACCATTTTTTCGTTGATAAGACGAAAAAACGATCAAGACGCGGTCATTTAACGCTCATATAAAATTATAAACTTGATATACATTTTACATTATCAAGGCCACTCCTACCTAGGGTTGCCACCCGTACTCTAAAATAGAGTATTGTACTCTTTTTCAAGTATGCGTACTCTATAATCTACGACACCAATAGAGTACGCTAAAATACTCTATTTACGAAAAAATGATCGTTACTGGTTATGAGTACTTCAGAGTTCACTGAGAGAGTCTCCTCTCTTATGAATGTAAAGTGGAGAGACGAAAGGAATAGAGCTACCCTAAATTTAAGAAAAACGAGTTGATCATACAATTTTAATCTAAATTATGATTGCAAAGCGGCTGTTCGGAACAAAATGGCCACTTACGACTGGCAACCTTTTTTGTAGTTTTAATTTATATTTGACAGACGACTGTCAAAGTCAGTGTGACACACTCACATTGGAATTAGGTGAGGTTATCTTGACCGCGGGGTCGCGTGGAGAATATTGACTTTTTTGGTGTAATTTGGTATGTGGGGCACATTGTTTTGATTCGGGGGGCCCGTAGGAAGTGTGAAACAGTGTTCATAAATTAGTACCAGGGCGGGCTGGTTAAAATCAGTGAATTGTTGGTTGACCGGCACACGTGTCGTGTCGGGCTAAGTGATTGGTGCAAGAGGTATGTATTTGTCTGGGTTCAGCGCTGAGGGGTAGACGGGACGCCTAGGGCCTTTCCATACCACAGCAGCAGCCAGAGACAGTCGCCGGGGAGGCGAGCTACCACCACCACCACAGCAGCCCGAAGCCAGCCGGCGCGGCGGACTGCGACGAGAGCTGAAACGAGGCGGAGCGGCGTCGGGACGCGCAGCCACCGTCTTCATAGTACGTAAGTTAGTTTATATACATTATAATTTAGTATAGATTTAAGTTGGCTAGAAATAGCCTGGTAGCAGGGCAGATGTAGACTATCTTTATCAAACAATTTTTGGTAAACCAGAGCGTGGTTTTGTCTACGGACCTCAAGTAATTAGTTATTAGTTTTAGTGTTAAGATTGTTTGCAACCGCATATTAAATTGTATTCAGAATGCAATGTTGTAATATGTAGGTTTTGTTTTGTTGATTATAGCAAGTAGTGTAACAATAATTAATTTGGGTTTTGTCTCGCATTTAGAATGCGTGGATTATTTCATTGCGGAAAGTCATTGCAAGAATGCAATAATTGTCATACCTAACTTCCTATAATTGCATTTTGGTTACACATTTAGAATGTATTTATTTGAGTTAGGATATAACTGTGCGCGCCAATTGTTGTCGCTACCTAAGGTAGCCAATCGGGCGGACTTAAAGACGCAGCTGTTGACGCCAGTCACAGTTGCGTGTACCGCGTTGCAAAATTTAGGGTTGCCAGTAGCCGAGTGTTCGCTGCTACTGGTACACATTGTGTTGGACAAGATGCCAACGGACGTTCGTTCCCGGTTTGAGCGGGAAACGGCAGAGGTAGCCAATCGGGCGGACTTAAAGACGCAGCTGTTGACGCCAGTCACAGTTGCGTGTACCGCGTTGCGAAATTTAGGGTTGCCAGTAGCCGAGTGTTCGCTGCTACTGGTACACATTGTGTTGGACAAGATGCCAACGGACGTTCGTTCCCGGTTTGAGCGGGAAACGGCAGAGAAAGGGGGGGCTACTCTGCCGGGATTGGAGGAACTTCTAAAGTTCCTCGGCGATGAGACGGGGGTCGTAGCGACCTCCCAGCCTGACCTGCCGCCATCAGAGGCGCAGGCTTCAATGGGACGCCAGGCGAATCCCACTGTACAGCTGCAGCCAGGACACACTACGTCGCGGCGGGCGGCGCTGACTGCAGCGGCCGGCATGGACCCGGCTTGTACACAGTATGGCCAAACGGATCATACTACGACGCGGTGCCAGGACCGACGAGGGCTGCGTGTAATGACGAGGCGGCGCATAGCAAGGCGCAGCGGCCTTTGCTTTGGCTATAGGCCTCAACGCCGCAGTGCATTTGGTGGACCACAGCTTTTATTATTGTTAGGTGTTCACAGGTCGGGAGCGGCTTCACCGACCACACAACAGCGGTGGCAGCGTTACACGGGCAGGGGTGCTCCAGCGCGGAGCACACACCTACCAGCGGACTGGAGGCCCAGTCATGCGCGAGGCGCGCCCCCACACCGGAAGGTGAACCATGCGCAGGCGCGCAAACCCGCGCCTGCAGGTTACAATGCCGCCGGCCCGAGTGCGATTTGGGTACCCCACTGGCGGGGGCCCCGACGGTGTCACGAAGGAGGGACCCCTCTCTGCAACTAGCTCTGTGCGCGCCAGCGTGCAGCCGCGCTCGAGCTATGCCGCAGCGGTTATCGTACCACCCGCGGTATCACACGGGCGGGGGCCTTCTTTGCAGATTTGGGACCCGAGCAGGCCATAGCTAGCCTGCCCCTTTGCGAGAGCAAAACCACGGACGGTTTTGCTTTATATTACGGCGGCCGCGGTTTGAAAGATTTAAGGGAACCTTAAATGTGAAATTTGTTTGAAAGATTTTAAAGAAATCTTAGATTTGAAATTTTAATTTTGTGCGACATTGTTTGGTGGCATGTTTACCGGGAGTTTGACGGGGCTAACACAAGTCACCCTCTCCTCGGTACATGCATCTGTGTGAGAATGTCAATTTCGGAAACGGTAATGAAATTCGCCCGCAGGGATAACGGCACAGACATTGGTCTAGATCGGGCAGACTCACACTTTGTCACCTGGCCCAATTGACCTACTCTTGGGCTCGGGTGTACTAGAACGGGTCCTACTAGGCACCCAGATAGCTCTGGGTCGCTCTACACTGCTGGCAGTGCCAACTATTTTGGTTTGTTTCTATTATGTACACATTTTGACGACTCGACTCCGCATAGTCTAGAGTCATTGCGTTTGTGTACCATTTCCATAACTATGCATAAGTTGGGGAAATTGAGAAGCCTCCCATGGTCTACATGGTAGCCCATGCCCATGAGGATTGTGAAGTCTTTCAATAGGCCAGTACGTCACGGTTGACGTCTGTTGGATGTGTTACTAGGTAACCTAATTTGTAATTTTGAATATTGTTTGTCCAAAGAGCTTTATTTGTGTAGTGCTCTTTCGGTGTTTATTTTGTCACAGTGGACGTCTTCACCCGTGCAGCCGCAGACGGGGGGTCTGCCTTCGGACCGCGTCGCTCAGTCTCGTCCGTTCTTGGGGGTTTCACGCAACGGGTTCTGCTGGACCTTTCTCGGTAAAACCGATCAACTGCGCAACGCTCGGGTTGTAGGTAAATTTTTTGTGTTTTTTTTGTGCCTGGCTACTAAGGCCGTCCTCTTAGGAGTCTCTTCGTTGTCCACGGAGGCCTTCGTCGTCGCGTTGGATCGTTTCGTGTCGCGTAAGGGTCTACCTTCACTTATTCGCTCCGACAATGGCACAAAATGGCAAGGGCACGGGTGTATGTATTTAACTGATGTTTGTAAATTTTTAGAAAATAAGCTTTGGTAAATAAGATAATTTAATATTATTTTAATTTGGCTAATTAGACTTAGTATGTTGTTGAAGGAGAATAACTTGCTCTCCTTGCTTGTAGCTAGGGCAGCATTGTAAAGTTGTTAGTTGGCGAGCATGGGACTGCGGTTCGATTCCGCGATGAGCCACAGCAGCTGTCTCTCCTTGCCCGATGGATTGAGCTAACGATCGGAGCCTTCCGATCGGGGCAGGGGTCTGTTCGGAACAAAATGGCCACTTACGACTGGCAACCTTTTTTATAGTTTTAATTTATATTTGACAGACGACTGTCAAAGTCAGCGTGACACACTCACATTGGAATTAGGTGAGGTTATCTTGACCGCGGGGTCGCGTGGAGAATATTGACTTTTTTGGTGTAATTTGGTATGTGGGGCACATTGTTTTGATTCGGGGGGCCCGTAGGAAGTGTGATACAGTGTTCATAAATTAGTACCAGGGCGGGCTGGTTAAAATCAGTGAATTGTTGGTTGACCGGCACACGTGTCGTGTCGGGCTAAGTGATTGGTGCAAGTGGTATGTATTTGTATTTGTCTGGGTTCAGCACTGAGGGGTAGACGGGACGCCTAGGGCCTTTCCATACCACAGCAGCAGCCAGAGACAGTCGCCGGGGAGGCGAGCTACCACCACCACCACAGCAGCCCGAAGCCAGCCGGCGCGGCGGACTGCGACGAGAGCTGAAACGAGGCGGAGCGGCGTCGGGACGCGCAGCCACCGTCTTCATAGTACGTAAGTTAGTTTATATACATTATAATTTAGTATAGATTTAAGTTGGCTAGAAATAGCCTGGTAGCAGGGCAGATATAGACTATCTTTATCAAACAGCGGCTGTTAATATCTTCAAGAAAGACAAATATTTGTTCAATGTCGCAAAGAGCAACAAAAATACGTTTTTAAGGACAAATAAATACTCTTTTTTATGCTCTGTACTCTATTTTTGTTCTAACAAAATGAAAAAATACTCTATTCGTCCTAAAAAAAGGTGGCAACCCTACTCCACCCACAGATTAAGTAATAGTTAGGTGACTACGTCTTCTACTGAAGTACTGGCTACCTTTCATATTAGAGGAACACAACAGCGCTACCAAAAAGGTGGTAGTTAGAAAGGTGGACTTAAAATGGCCTTCCTGCACCAACCATCATCACATCACCATCCAAACCGAGCACAATACATAATTGTACCACCCCTCCAGTTAGTGTTGGTCATTTATACACTTAAAACTAATAATAATACATAAAGTAATAAGCCTATAATATTGTCCCACAGCTTCGCAAAGTCCTTCTTTATCAAAATCAATTCATCGCTCCACTTGATGGTTTAATGACTGCGCTTGCTAAATTACAACGGGCCGAACGGGCTATGCATAAAAAAATTTAAACACACTTTACTTACCTGACTTGGGTCCGAGGGCATCCACTGGGCCACCAAGGAGGCACTAGGGTAAATAGGTGGTTCAAATAAACAGGCAATACGAGGTGTCCAAAGAAAAAGAAGGCATCGTAAAAGTCGTGTTACTAGTGGCGACATGTGTCTCTAATTACCCGATTGTCTTGGCCAGCGAGCCCGCCTCACAAGCCGAACATTATCCTTAAGTTAATTGCATCAGCAGGCGAAATCACTTTATTTTGCTGCAAGAGGCACTCTCGCTCGCGTGGTTTTATTAAAGTCATAATAGTGGTTTTATGGTGGCAAATTATGGTAACTTGCAATTTATCAAGTAAATTATTGTTCAACTTATATTACCTTTATCTAGAATATAAGATAAAGGGTAGGCAATCGAATTTGTCAGTATGTAACTATATGAGGAAAAACTGTTTTAGGGAATCACGTCAAAATTATGTCAAATTGCATAAAAATATATCCAAAAACTTTCATACACACACAACCGGGCATGATAAACTGGTGAAATCACTGAAAACAACTGAATATAGAATGAACTGACACGATAACAAAATGTTGCAAATTAATTATTTTTTATTTTGAAAACTGGATTGCACAGCAAAGTTCATTATTTACATTTCACACCAGAAAACCACTTACGACTATTAGAGATTTGACCGGGTTCGACTACCAATTATGTTTAACTTATTGAATTTAATAATTGATTGAATGCGACAAAGATTCCTTACAACCAACATATGTACTTACAGGATTTTTTTTATATGTGCGCCTTCGATCAACAATACAACTAGATAACGCGTCACGTACAAAATCAAAGCTTAATTCTGTCCACGTGAATAAATACTTTTTCAAAGCAATAAATTACTCCTGTCACTTAAAAATGAAAAGACGTCAATAAATGTAGTGGTGAAATCAACCTCAAACAGCAACAAAAAAAAGTACTTTTTCCTGTTATTGCCTTGAGAGAAAATAAACGCTCACTTCTCAAGTGCGCGTTTATTTACCGAGACATATTTTTAGCGCCAACCTGACATCAGTTGTATTGTTGATCGATGATGTGCGCATATTTTTTTTATAACATTCAGTAACGTTAATAGACATCATTTTAACTTTTTGATTTTTTTTTATTATTTATAATTTATTTAATTTGTCCGGCACAATAAAAAATAACTTGTGGATACCGGGCGCACGAACTGGTAGGTATCCTGTGGTATCGTAATGTGTACGAGTTCAATTGCGCGATCACAGTCGATTAATCATGATTAACGGTATTTTTGTGGATATGTTTGATCAATTTTAGTTTCTTTATTTTTCACTTAAAAAAATTAAATTAAATCTGTAGATCTAGATTAAGTTACTCCATAATTTAAAAATAATATTAAATAAAAATTATTAAAAAAATTAGACAGCCCCATAGTCATTAATTTAGGTTACCAACCCCATATGACATCCACAAAACATAAACAGACGAGTAAAAAAACAGCATGATTAACCACAAAGTCGTTTCCGGCACACATAAAATAAAAGGTGAGTTGTCCACAGGTATCCATTACCAGTCTGGTGGTCAATGGGCTCGAAAACTCCTGGAAAGTCGTACAACAATCATATTATTATATCGATGTACGCCTGCCAATGTGGGTATGCAAATTGGTGCAATTATTATAAACGGGATTATTGTCATGTTTTTTCCTTGACTTTCAGTAATGATAATTCGGCTCAGTTGCATTGCTTAGTAAGTACTTACTTAAAATATAGCGCATGTAAGATAGTTCTGTGCCGAAATATATCAAAGACAAGATAAAACTTTTGAGCAAGTCCGTGGCCACGACTGGTGCAACATCGATGAAAAAATATAAGTACCTAGGTTACTTATAAGTACTTAGCTATTTGCGTTAAACCCAACTGTTTTAAAAGGAACGCGAAAATCTAAAAGTGTGTAAGATAAAAGTTGTCAATAATCCTGTTAGATAAAGTCTTTTATAAATGTTAGTTAGTTACATGACAGTTTGAAAGGTTTTTGTAAATTGTTATGTTTCATTTCACATTGGATATATCAACTTTTGAAGTTTGAAATCCTAAGACATCTAAAGTAATCGTTGTCTAGGTACACTACACTATCTAGGTGTCTAGACAACGATTACGCAAAGTATTACGTAGTAACCGTACGATCAGCCAGCACAATTCACGTATTTTACCATGCCACTAGTTAAAGAGAGTTGTGATCGCAAGAAAATTGACTATCGGCCACCATAAAATATATGTCTGAAAAGAATTTACGGATATTACACGTCTAGTCTCGCGCCGCGTCCATTGTTAGCCGGTAGATAGTGTGCAGGGGGAGCCAGGAAACGACTCGAGTATTATCTCGCACGCCCCACGCCACGGTGCTAGTGACCCAATTATTTTTACATCTCTCGCTTTAGATAGAAATAAATCTGACATAACATAACCAGTAGAGTGGAGTTCTTTGTTGCGTCAACGGACGCATTAGAGTAAGTGCAAATCGATTGTTAAATACAATGTTATAATTTTTTTTATATTTATTATGAGTACACCAATTAGCATTGTCAATAATTCTTCTTCAATTCATTATTAGCATTATGAAAGTACCGTTGCCGGGCACAGACATTCCCCACATGTGGAGATAGATCAGGAAAATATTACTTTCTATGCTGACTCAACAGTTCATTTGTTAATAACTGTATGCTTTTGATTAATTTGGATGTTTGTTTGTTCTAAACGGATTCAGATAAAAATATACTACGTCCTGAGACAAAATGTTATCCCCTCGGAAATATGCACTTTGTGGCAAACTGAATTTCCTGCAGGAGCAGCCGCGTGCGGAAGCTAGTAAGTACTAAATAAGTGCAGAGCAGCTGCGAGATGAGTAAACTTTTACAAGCGAATAAATGTTTCAGTCCGCTCATTTAGATTAGGTACGACAGTTCACTAACCCGCTGTTACAGAGATTTCATAATTGGCTACTTGACAGTTTTCGAAAAAGTATTTAAAAAGTTACAAACGCTTATTTTATACCCCGTACAATATTTTCTTCCTCGAAAAACCTTTATATAACAGAAAAAAACATATTTTTCTTTATTGATTTCAAACTTCGTGCGAAAACGGTTGGTCACGTGACATTTTGCTCGGTGACGTCACATTTCAATAAATATAGAAACATAACTTGAAACCTGACAGATAGTTTCTGTATACTTTGTGAAATGTGACGTCACAATCCGTCACATGAAGCTCAATCATGGCCACCCGTGTTTCGGGTCTTGTAATCCACAGATAAAAAAAAGCAAATTTATTTTGTAAAAATAAAATATTTACAAATTATCTCAATAAAAAGAACTATTGGATAATTATCGTTTAATCATAACCTACCATTTCCGACATATTTCATATTTTATTGTTACAACTGTCAAATAGCCAATTTTCATTACCCCAGGGAACTGTTTACAAGCAGAAATAAAATGAATTTAAGTAGTTAGTTTTAATATAAATATTGGTTGCTATAATAAACTCAGATAAACTCATGTGTATGAAAGTGAAATGACAAAAATGTTAAAGCAAGTAACGCACGCATAATTTTAACGTGACGAAAACATCGTGACGAACAATATATCGCAATGAATTATGTGTGACCATAAATTGCGAGTGTTCGTATATTCGTGTCGCGAAAATTAATTGTCAGTTCGCGAGAAAAGTAGAGAAAAAAAACGGTCAGGCAAAGCGTGTGGTTAAAAAACACAAAAAGGTCTATTTATTCATTGTCGGCGGCAGTGCGCCGCCGCGCTGCCCGTGCGAATGTTTGTTTATATTTACTGGGCCGCCTAAACGCGCGCCGCCCGCCCGCCCGCCCACAGCACCCGCCCGGTTCATTGACCGGCCACTAGTCATGTAGTCCTGATTTCATCCGACCCTAAATGCATCTTGATTGGTTACACATCCCGCGATTGCAACAGGATTCGCTGCTATTTTGCATTCTCATTGCTATTTATTCTTACTGAAAATTAACATAAATATCACCTGAGGCGACTCTCAACCTTAACTCTATTATCATTATAAGATTTTGCTTTGTCTGATTGAATATGTTTAACATGGAGATTATAGAGAAATCTAAACACTAAAACCGCCCCAATTTAACCCGACTGAGGTTCCGGGTTCGATTTTGATAAAGGAATACTGTGCTAGGTTTGATTGGTAGGACCTAGCTAAGTTTCTCGTGGCTTAATTTTACCACCATCTATCAACTTAACAGCAACATTGCTTTCCATCATATCTAAAGAGATAGCTAGTTTTGCAATGGTTACGATTTCGGATGCTGAGTGCTTCCATAGTCGACCTTATTGTCACCCACCGCCAGATGAGCTGAATGCCTAGCGGCACCAAGAGGTATGATAAAAAAGAAGTTGCTTTGTTGTTTCTAAAATATGGTTAATGTTTTATGAGAACGGTGAAGACAGACTCATCGTTGTAAACAACTGCTAATGGACAATCGAGGAACTTCCAGGTTAATCACTTTTTGGAGGTATTCGCTTGAGCTCCACACAGCGTTGCCAGATATTTTTTATCAGATCGGGATTTTGAAACATTTTGAGTGAAAAATAACGAAATTCTTTCGTCGAAAGCGGGACATAATAAAAAAAACTTATAATCAGAAGTTTTTTAATATTAATTTTTTATAAAAATGATATTTTAAATCAGGTTTACCTTATCGTTAGGTAGTTGAATCTTCTTCGTATTCTGAATGAAAAAAATTAAAAAAACACAAATCAAATCACGCTGCACCCACGGTCGAGTTATCCCCGAAAAGCGGGACTGAGCCTGTCCCGCGCGGGACATTTAATTTTGATTTAAAAATCGGGATGTCCGGCCAAAATCGGGACGTCTGGCAACGCTGCTCTATACTACATCGTACAGTAGCGTGCGCTTGGATCGTGTGCAAACGAATCGCCGAAAAGTGGTCGACCGGACAGGAAGTTCCTCGACCGGACAACATCTACTTATATTAAATGTCTTTCCGCAGGGCACTACACACACGACAACGGTAAGTAAAAGCCGCGTCATCAGTTTTTTTATTTCCTTAACTACCTACATCTAGAAATTGTGTAAACTAAGAAAATCTTTCTTTGATTCTGTATGTTACTTTTGCACAAACCCGCAGCGAGAGCAGACTGCAGATATCTATACTATTATGATACTAGCGGCCGCTCTCGGTTTCACCCGCGTGGTTCCCGTTCCCGTGGGATTATCGGGATAAAAAAGTATCCTATGTGTTAATCCAGGTTATAAACTATCTGTATGCCGAATTTCATCCAAATCCATTCATCAGTTTTTACGTGAAAGAGTAACAAACATCCATCCATACTTACAAACTTTCGCGTTTATAATATTAGTAGGATACACCTCGCAACTAAAGAAATAAAATAATACTGAAACATTAACTTTGAATTGAAATGAAATAACTACTTATGCAGGATCTAACATACATTAAATAGCGCATAGTTAATTTACTATTGGTATTTACTTGGGTGTTTCTCTGCTATTTGGAAACTTAGCCATACAAGACTGTCCTAAGCAAATTTTATTAAATGTTGAGAATGTTTGTTAATAAAATGAAGGACAATATTAAATTAAATATATCTCTTTAAAAAACCCACTTATTTTCGTCCTGGTTTTTGAGTTATAGACGATTTTATTAAAAATCGTGTCAGGGGACTGTTCTAAACGCACAGGGGAATATTTTTATGAATAAATAAACGAGTATTTCAGTATGAAAGTAATCAAATTTTGTTTCTAGTTCTTACGTATTATTTAAATAATTATTTTTGAAATATCAAGAGAAATTTCACTAATAATTTATTACTTTAACTTAAGTTATTACCATTAACAAATGTTCTTAACATTTGTGTTCAACTTGGTAAAATCATCTTCTTAGAATAATAGTATTTTTAAGATACAAATTGTATGACCTAAAGTCAGTCTTTATAATGATTAAAAAATTAAATAATAACAAAGAAATAGAACCTCTGCTAACTAATTGCTATGAAATGACAGAGGACTGTCATTTTTACATATAAATTAAATAAAACAAAATCATCTAAACTTATCACACTAACGAAACAAATGTGGCTACATACTTTAAAATCAATTATTTTAAACAACTATTTGTAATTAAAAATCTAAAAATAGGAAAAAAATGGCTAACCAGTGGACTGTTTTATCTAACGGCCGAGACACGTGGTTCACTAGCAGACTTAGTGGTGGCACTAAAAAAATGCAACTGCCCGCCCATCTATATACCCGAACGAACTTCACATTGATTGCCTTCCGTTTCACGATGTTAACGTTTCGCGCCAATACAAAATTTGACCTAAGCGCGGTTTTCAAATTTTATCAGGGGACTGTTAATAAAATTTGAGGACAGCATTCACGTCAAGATTTTTTGGTTAATTTTTTATAGTAAATATATAATTGTGATTTATAAAGATGCTGACGGTTTTTTTGTTAAGTATTTTAACACATTTTATTTAGTATCAACAGCAAAAAAAAATATTGGTCACAAGACTTGTAATTCGGGAAAAAGGACATACCAGGGGACTGTGTTTTGAGGTGTTTGAGGTTGATTTAAATAAGTATTACATTATTAAATTACTAAATAAGCTGTGGCGTGTCAAGAATACCTAATACTTTGTCATTATTTATACAAAAAACTGAGAAATATTAAAATCTATTGTATAAAATTTGCTTGGAACAACGATTTTCCATTTAGTAGAGAAACGCCCACTTACATTCGTTTTTTTCAACATTTTTAGAATAACAGAATTATATGATTCATTGTTTGATTGTGCAGGATCGTGTTATTATTTTCGCATCGTAATTTAATAATTATCATTATTGGCCTTTGTTTCCTCACACTAACAATATGACATGTCATCTCTTATTTTAAATCGTTTTATGGTAGCTGCTACCTCACATGTTATTATTATTATATCTATCGCGTGTAGCATTAGCCCTTTTCAAATGTTTTAATTTTATAGAATATTTAGTATTGTACGGTAGATAGAAATAAAATGGAGTCTCACAACACGTGTTGTTGCTAAAAGAACACAGGAGAAACTCCACCTCACATGTTAAAATCGCATACAAGATGTTGAAACCTCTGGAGCTGACATTTATCAGAAAGTTATACAACCTTGATTTTTCTTAATATAAAAACAATTAAGGGTGAATTCCATCCATGAAACTGAACAACTTCCCCAAGAAACCTATGTGCAAAAATGACAAAAAAATTTCGATCTCCCATTGTCGTCATTTGATCGGACAGTTTTGTATGGGAAGTCGAAATTTTTTTGTTAAAAGAAAAATTAAGGTTGTATAGATACTCTCTTTCTCTCTCTCTCTCTATCTCTAAAAGTTGTAACCGGCTCACCCCTCTCGAAAACTTTTTAGATATAAACTATGCTTTGTCTCCTTCTACGTCAATAAAATCGGCAGTAACTGATAGAACAATCGAAAACTTTCACTCGAAATGTGATTGAGTCATGACGGTGATATTTCACAGTCACTCAGCTTCACTTTGCTGAAGTGTTTAAATCTTTAATATTTTATTAATAAACCCAGGCCAAGTTTTATGTTACATAATAAGACTAATCATTTAATTTACATATTTATTGTAACCCACAAAATTACGTACATTTTAAGAGAATTAAAAATTGAAACAAGCATGTTTACGTTAATCACGTTACATTATAAACAGGAAAACGTGATTGAATAACTAAACAAGCAGAAAATAATGTTTAAATATTTTCAAAAGCAAATAAGAAGACACGTTTAATAGTCAAGACTAAAATGGTGCTATGGATCTATCTATACCTAAGTCGCAGGAAAAAGGCGGCTTGGCATTTTATAACAATGTGTGGAAGACGCCAAGTGGCAGTCTTGCAAACTTCATTATAACCGCTTGCATAATGCGCCCCATAGGATGCGGCCGCCTGTCACAGCTGCCAAGAAGCTAAAGCAGCTTTAAGTGGCATAAGAATGCGTCCAATAAAGAGTCCGAAGAAAGAGTCCAATGGCTGTATCATCATAAGCCGGTGACCGAGACGTCTGGCCTGGAATATACACCCATTCACTGCGTTTAAGCTGAGTGACGGTATCCGTCGTAGTCACACTGCGCCGCGGCTCATTGCCACTGCCCATTATATCTCGGCTAACAACTGCCCGACCCCCCCTGTATTCGTAATTAGCCCCCCCTCCGCTGGTGTAACGGCCTCAGATTGCCAGATCTATTATAACAAGTAGATCACTTAAAGAGATCTTACAAAAAGAGTATATTTTGCTACTTATTATGTTTTCGACCATCACAAATTGACCACTTACGCCGTCAGACAGAACAAATAAACCAGTCGGAAAAATTGTTAAACCAATTGAGCGCCTCGTCGGTGTATAAGAAATTTGGCAATTCGTTTAATTAGTTAACAACAGCCAATATTGAGTCGGGTATACTCGAATTAAGTCAGGAAATAATTTAACGTAAACATTACGATGCGGTTTCATCTAATTTAGACCTAATTTCGTTACTAATTGTATCGAATATGTAATTTAAATCTTGATAAGAGTTGAATTGCAAATTGTCCGATACGATAGTGCATCGATGAATAGATGTGGGCTAACCGCAGAATACGAGGGAAACCGGGCTGTCGAGGATATGGCGGAGATCGTATCGTGACTACAATAGATGGAAGATATCGTCGCTGGGATACGGACAGCGCCGGATTAGCCAATAAGCAAAGTAAACGACTGTATAAACCCTATACTTAGGGCATCACGTCTCGGGGGACTATAAAAGCACCGACCAGAAAGAGGAAACATGCTTTTAAACGAATTTAAAATCCGCTCGCAATTAGGTTTATACGTAGACAAAGACAATGATCCAATGGTGGTTCAGTTCAGTCCATTAATTCGCTTCTGGGACTCATACAAAACTTTCCGTATACCTTTTAATAAGGGGCCTAAATAAAACATCACGGACCCTCAAAATATTCGTTTAGGAGGTAAATATTTTTATATTAATATAACGCATATTTTGTTGCGAACAAACAGACAATATTCAGGAGAATCAAGAATCATTGAACTTAGATGATTAACTTACTTTTTAGTTTTTTATTTTTAAATTAACTGCAGATCCTTGTCCAAACCCCTAGTTTTCCCAGTATTCAATTTAATGCATATAATTATTTAAATTTCGTATTGAGAATGACATTGTTACCCGAAAATAGTTTAGATCATCATAAAAACAGTAAAAATATGGGCGAATGAAAATAACATACTTATTAGTTTGATAACACACGTATGCGTCTATAAAGTTCAACACAACTACAAAGGCTCTATTCATGGCAGAAACTAGCATAAAATCTTTTTCAAGTCTATCTTATCGATTCATTTTAGGCTTTCTATTATGGGAACCATAAACAAGGAATGCTTAGCTTAGGGCATCAAAGAGTTTTAATACGGCACTGGCTGCGGGTGTATCGTCACGCTCGACGGAGCGTGGCTGGCCTCCAAGGCTGTAACGCGATTTAGAATCCGCCTCAAGCTAAACAGTCCTGTGTAATAGATTTTTTCTTGCCACACATAATAAAAAAGCATTTTAGAACCTACACGCACGCATTGTAGATCCTCATGTGCTCTTGTTCAGTGGGTTTATAGTCTGATGATGCTGCTGACACCAGACTTGTGTCGTTTTAGGCTTCCGTGGTAATAACACGGATATTACGGTGGTAATAATATCCATCGGTCAACTCACCAAACCACATCAACCCACCAACCCGCATTGGGCCAGCGTGGTGGGTTATGGTCCATGGCCCAACCTCCCCATGTGATGTTGTCCATGTGGGAAGACCAGTGCCCAGCAGTGGGACGTTTATAGACTGATGATTATGAAGATGATCCTGTTTTAGTCTGCCGCAGCGCAGCTATTTTATTCGCATATTAACAGTGCTAGAAAGCGAAATCTAGATCAAATATCTAGTTAACTCCGACAAAATGTTAATGTTACTCATTAATTTAAATTTCTATTTTTATATCTAAAAAGATATAAAATCTAAACGTTAGTTTCTTTACGAGTTTACCTTTGTTTATTCTTTGTTGAAACAATATAATTGTACCACACATAATAAACAAAAACTTTGTAGTTTTTGTTTTAAAGGCACATAACCATTAACCGTGTCGAGGGCTTGTTCTCACTAGTTCGATTCAGTAGTTCGATCGTCGAACTAGTGAGAATTTTATTTCTCATTTGTTCGACCGTCGAACTAGTGAGAATGTTTGTTCTCACTAGTTCGATCCGTTAACTTATTATTATTATTAATCGAGAAGCAAGAACATTAAGTACCGATATAATAGATATTGGTCTGCCCTACTCCTGTAGGTCACGTGATAGGTTAGAAATTTAAGACAATCGCGAAGCGCAGCGTAGCGATTGTCTTGAATTTCGAGGGTTATTTTTTTTTTTAGACAACAGAAAAATAATAAGTTAACGGATCGAACTAGTGAGAACAAACATTCTCACTAGTTCGACGGTCGAACAAATGAGAAAAAAAATTCTCACTAGTTCGACGATCGAACTACTGAATCGAACTAGTGAGAACAAAGGGTGTCGAGTAGCGGTGAAAGAATACTACCAACCCCTCTCTTTCCTTAAGTGTCGTAAAAGACGACTACCGGACTAAAGACTGCACATACCTACTTTCAATTGCATAGAGCGGCGATGGGCACACCACCTGTCACGCCGAGCATGCAGTCGCTATTTGTTGAAAAGTGAACTATGGCAGAGGACTGCTTTTGCGGTCCTCTTTGCCTAGTCTCTGACTAACCCTTCGAGGATAATAGTCTTGATTATATGTATGTATTATAACCAATAATCAAACAACAAACCTCAGATTATTACACGCTAATTGCGGTATAGCTAACACAGTTTCAGTCTGATTTTTGTTGTTTTGTACACGTAATCGATGCAGTTTTAGTGCGCGGCCTTCCGCTGTATGTACTGTATGTAAGCTGTAGCGTAGCACGCGTGGTCATGACTTGTGGATTGAAGGCCAGCACGCATTGACCCAATTACTTCACTGGCTACTTATTTTGTCACGGCTGTGAAAATTACCCTACTTCGTGTAATCATCTTGCGTAAGCAAGCAGTTTTAGAGTTAGGCCGTTTTTGTAGTAAGATTTCTGTTTAACTTAGGAGAAACAAAGGGTTCTATAAAACAAAACAAACTAAGAGGACTATGGCGTTTGTTATGTGTATGTTTTCTTTGCAGTAATCTCAAAAGTTAAGCTACGCTACTTTGGGTAAACGATATCTACTCGGATAGGTGGTCAATAGTTATTAGCAGTTAGTTAATTTCTGTTTTGAAACTTCGTGAGGTCCTGTAAATGGCTTTCTGCCCGTGGCTATTAAACTGCTTACTCTTGTGTTATAGATTTTGGTTTTCCTTAAAAAATCTTGGCTCCAATTGCAGTTGCATGCAATATACAAATCATGTTAGAGACCTGAATGGACGAGGCGGATCGAAAACCACCCGGTCAGGGGCCCAAGTCTGCTAATTTATGAATAGCATAATTGAATCGCAATTGGATCGCATTGTAATTGTTTGACACATTTGGTATTCTTAAATGGGTAAGAGAATACCAAATGTGTCAAACAATTACAATTCGATCCAATTGCGATTCAATTATGCCATTCGTAAATTAGCAGACTTGGGCCCCTGCCTTGCGGTTTGACACTCGATATGTTGAATGAATAGAGTTCGCCTATTTATTCTTAATAAACTATTTGCAGCCACAACAACAACATATTTATCTATAGAAATTAAATGCAAATTACAGACATCACTACCCAATTGAGTACTTACTAACGAAGAACTTTTCAACTCAATATTTCGCAGAACTGTTACATAATGTCAATTGTACATTTAAGGTTCCGAAATAAATTGGTGTTGTTTTCAAAATCTCCATTAGTTGAATTAGTATGCCTCAAGCTCAACAGTTCTGCGTAATAGATTTTTTCAAGGTTCATTAAATAACTGTTGATTAAACTAGAAACATTTTAATCTCATATCTCATAATTATGTTTAATTATTAAGTTCCAAGAATCTAAATTATTATAAAAACCGTGGTTGCCCAAGGTTCGTTCGTTATCGCAAGCAATCCTAAACTTAAAATAAAACAATTTAAATTAAATGCACCATGACGGTCACTGTTGATAAGCAATTAAATTTCCATTGTGTCCGCTTTTAAAGCAAGTCAACGTGTTTATTATAACTACAACGAATTTATAATTAAAAATGTCCCAAAGGTGTCCCAATATGTTCGAGTTATACGGAGTGCTGAGTGCAAGTTTAACTTACCATACGATCACTTTGGAAACGAAAATTTGTATGGCACGATTTAACTTACCTGATTGGTCACCAGGCATTGATTTTGGCATACAAATCCTCGTTTTTGTTATCGTGATCCAATGGTGAATGAAACTCCAACGAATACAACCAGCTTTACCAATTTGGGGGGATCGTAGCACATTCGCAAAGCTTTGCGATAGTGCAGTGTCATTAATCTCTTTAGGGTGCATTACCCATTCAGGATTACGGAGCTTAACAGTCGTTGGAGCCATTTTGAAGTTTTGGCACTTCTAGATGTGTATTCCCGACATACGACATACACATGCATGACTCATTCACTCGCTGTCTATTGGAGAACTTGATATAATCTTCTTTTACAAACGCTCTTTACTAACCTTTAAAAATAAACCCAGAATAAACCACCACATTTACGTCTATGTAATACATTAGCATAAATTAAAAAGAAGAAGAGTATATAGACAATCACCAACCACAAAATATTTTTGGTAATACTTTAACATAAACAAATCATCATAGAAAGTTATTAAGTGTTAAGATATATTATTAGAAGTGTTAAGATAAATAAAAATATAATAATGCGTATGCTCTTATAACATCAGTGCACCCACGATCATGAAGTCATATGACATACACATGCCGTCGAAATATCGGCTCCTCAAAAGCACGCAAAAAAACAAGGCAATAAATAACAATCCCGCCGATAATATATTTAGTCTAACACATTGCATGTTCAAACAATAACTGTTCTACCAGTGAACAACCTCCATTATGCCAACATTGTATACTGGTGCGTATTGCAAGCTTCCTGTCACACGGTTCGGTATTCAGTTTTATCACCAAAAGCTTTAATGCCTACAACAGACTGGTCACACCGGATATTATTTCTCACGAAATATTGCTAACAATACGCGATTAGCGTATTAGTAAATATATCATAATGGGATTTACAATGCGACTGGGGGTAGCGATGCGCATTTGTCTGGCACAGACTATAGCTCGTTAGATTAGTTGTAAAGTCTTAACTACAAGTTAGTTAACTGTTTTTTTATTATTATTAGTATTGACGTCAATAAGTGTCTGTAAAGGTTTACATTGAATTAATAATGTGACTTTGACTTTGGGACACGATTTTATGACATGGCATAAACAAGCATATGCCCAGTGCCCACCAGTGATTTAAGAAAGGCTAAAAGTGATGATGATGATTTCATAATTATTTTTATTGACTGATTAACCAAACACATGTGCAGTCGCTATTTGGTGAAAAGTGGACTATGGTAGAGGACTGCTTTTGCTGTCCTCGTTGCCTGGTCTCTGACTAACCCTTTGGGATGGTAGTCGTGATTATATGTAGATACGATTGGCCAAAGTTAAGTTGGTGCTAACGAATTCTTCAAGCCCGTCAGACTACTAATATGGCTTTTTTTTACACAACAAGCAGGTAATGTAGCTACTTCCACACACCCAACTCAGGTAGCTTAACTTTGCGTTGTTGATAATAACATCATACTTCCGAATAATAAGTATTTAATTCTAACAAAAATGCAATAGGTTACCGAACTTCTCTATCATGTCTCGTTTGACAGAACGAGAAAATCAACGTGAAGCACTACATGTCTCTAAACAAACAAAATAACAGTTTCGATCTCCACAAATCAACTTTGATTGATTTACACCAATTTGACTAGTATAATAACATTAATAACACAACGAATAGGCAAGCTAATGATACAGGTGCGCGAAATGCCATAATGCAACCGTTTCGCACGCACCTTATGTTTATGGATGGTAACATTGCATAATTCCTATAACCGCGAGACAATGACACTGCAGCGTCAGACGACGCGACGAACGCCACACCAAACGTTCTCATTGCATCCGTAATTGACTAGTCTGAGAGCTCGAGCACAGTATAAAGTAAGTGAGGTCACGATAACAATATAATTATAAACATTGGCCATCCACCTAAACAAACTAGACGATTTCGTCGATTTTGTAAAGGTTTCGCACACGAACCGTTATACGGTCGCGATTTTAATGTTTTTTTTTAATTCATGGAAACGGCCCTCTTTTCGCCTATATGATAAAGACAAAGATGAAAGCGCCCACCCGGAATCATCAACCACTGAAGAACATTTATTACTGGCTATCATATATGTAACTGACGGAATACAACATTGAAGAAAGCAATTAGTTACTCCAACGGTGGTCAGTGAACGGTCGGCCTAACGATTGTGCTCTTACTTAATGACGATTGCTCCCTAATTAGTCACGAGTTATAAACTATTTGCTTGCAACCAATAACCTTGTACTAATAGATTAATTATAAAATTAGCTTCAGACAATTTGAGGCTGCATCAACCCAACCAATTGCAATAACTGTCACTGTACAAATTAGTTGGTTTTATTTTATTGGTTTTAAAATTAAAATTACCTTACTGTAAACGTAAAGTAAAAAGGTTAACAGAAAATAATATCATTCATATAAGTAAACGACGCTGTCTTGGTCGAACAAGATACATACTTAAATAACAAAACAGATAGTAAGTAAATATTCCTTTAAAACTACTTATAGATGCTGGTAAAAAGAGGAGATAAAACTAATTTTAGTATTGAGAAGCCAGCAGTACCTATAGCTGTAACTAACACCTACCGTTGTAAAAAAGGGGTATTAGTATCAATTTCTAAAACAACAAGCTCCCTCTAGGTAGGGATAAATTTAGTTTCTCCAGTAAGTATCGGAACTTTCTCGGCGGAACATTAACGAGTTTATATGTTACAATAACGAGGTTTTTATACTCGTATTAAAATAATATTTTTGGAAAGATTGCTGTTGAGGCTTTATTAAGTTTGGTAGACAAATAAGGAGTAGGTATTAAAAAAAGTATTATGCAAAATTGATTAATTAAACCTAATATTTTTGGAAATTCGTCACGGTATATGACTGGACGGGCTGTTCACGCGGGCGAAGACGCGGGCGGGCCGCTAGTTATTAATAAAATTACTTTAAAATAACTTATTCAGCAGCTAAAGAGGTTTGCTAAAGGTTTTGGTGTAAGTCATTTTGAATAACCTCCGTAAAGAGCAAGGTCAATGCTGATAATTTCCCGCATTATGCCGGTTTACACATCTAACGAATTATATTATAATGCACATGCGCAAGTTTAAAGCACAAATATTCAGTTACAATTCTGTTGGAGAAATTTGCACATACTCCTAGGCTTACAGAAGTCTAAAAATAGTTTAATATTTACCTAATTCTGTAACATGTGCAACAGCAACACGCATTTGCACGGTTTTAATTAAACGTGTGTAGTTTGACCCGTCGGATGTCCAGTCGTGTCGTGGCAACTTGCTCGATAACATAATAATAGTAATGTTAGATTTGTAGCGCCAAAATTATGAGGAAGATGCGTAAGGTCCGTAAACGTTTAGAGGTGTTCATACATAAATATATACAGCTTAATAAAAAAAAGCAAATGCTTTCATTTGTGGCAAATAAAACATGATTACTGTAACGGGTAAAAAACTGGTCTAACCATAAAGTAATCTATTTTGCCAAAGCATTACCAAAAGACGTATCAACTTCAACTTCAACAAAATAAATAACGAAGTAATTAAAGTTGTTCAAGCCCACTTGAAACGTAAGTATGTGTGGCTGGTCACTTTGCGTCATGCATACTGGTGTAAGATTTAGGTTAGCGCCAGCATTAGTCTGCTGAGATGCAGCTGTGCTATTGAGACAAAGAAGAATCTGTTTGCACCACTAGTTCAATCCAGCTAGCACGGAAGTGTGGCGACGATGGGGTGACCTAATGTCTGTCACCGTGGCTGTAGCGTCTGTTGGCGAGCGAGTTGCACGTACACGTCACGTCACGGTGGTCGTGACCTCGCCAGTTCAACGAACGCACCCGCCAGCGACAGCCCGTCACCGTCACACCGCCGCGCGCTCGCGATGCGTCAGACACAGACACAGCTCGCAAGATACTCATGTGTGATGCCATTATTCTGACACAGAGCACTTCTTGGAACCTATTCGTGTGGGCCTTTTGAAATCATTGATGACTGGCAGCTCGTTCTTTATTGTGTCGTTCATTCTAAGAGCGTCTGGAATAAGGCGAGAATTGACTAATTAATTAATTAACTATCATACAAATAATAAAATATCAAACTATGGTTATAAGTACTAATACCATACAATTTTAGATAACAGAATATGAATTTTGATCAAAATTAATTAGTTTTGAATGTTAAGTGAATGAATTACCTAATTCGTTTTAATGTCAAGTGAATTAATGAAATAGGAGTATTCATTAATAAAATTTAATTAGGCTTATAGACGGATCGATCCATAAACGAGAAATTAATTGAAAGTAAGTAATATTTAAAGCTAAAATATCTGAATAGGCTTGGTGCAAAATGTTTTAGATTGTTTTTCTCTTTGACACTACGAGTAAATGAACTAAATGAAAATACAACACAAAGAATATTATTAATAGTAAGAAAATGATAACGGTGGTATTTTTGATATAACTAGGTACAGTAAGTTCGCGATCGTAAGTCAGACAAAACATTAATAGTAACGACGAGACGCGATGCGCCATCTCCGGACGTCGAGTCTGCAGTCTCGCCATCGCCACTCATTCATTCGATTTATTCCTCTAACGTCGCACTAATTTAATTATAAATTCCTGTAAAACATACATACACAACTAATAGCCCCGAAGGGTTAGTCAGAGACTAGGCAATGAGGACAAGAGCAGTCCTCTGCCATAGTCCACTCTTCACCAAATAGCGACTGAACATAAATAAATAAAATAAATGTTTCCTACAATCACACCAATTATCTAGCCCAAGAGAAGCTTCAAAGAAACTCGTTAAATGGTGGTTAAGTGGTGGATAAACATACTTAAAATACTTAAATACATACTTATTATACATAGAAAACACCCAGACCCGAGACAATTTAGGTCTTTTCCCGGTCGGGTCAATTTCTAAATTGACCCGACCGGGAATCGAACCCGGGACCTCAGAGATGGCGACACCATGAAAACCGGTGTACAAACCACTCGACCAAGGAGGTCGTCGAACATGTGCGCAGCGTGACAGATGGTGAGCCCATCGCCGCTCTTATGCTGTTGGATGTATGTGCAGTCTTTACTCCGTTAGTCGCCTTTTACGACACCCAAGAGAAGGGAAGGGGTGGTGGTATTCTTTCAACGCTAATACGCAACACAGTTCCTGTAAAACTACAAATAATTTAAATCTTTAGTGCGTGCTCAGAAAACGACAAAATATAAGCTTTTATCTCCCTATAAACACCATTTTAACAATACAATACTAATGCCCAATCATGAATCATGATCATCAGATCATGATGTGTGCCTGTGTACCTCAAGACTTGGGGCACACACGTTCAACAAATAGGTGTACCTACTATAAAAAATAATATGTAAGTGAAAGCTTTATGATTGACTGTACAAATCAACCATAAAAAGTGACCAAAAATCACAGGATGAATCATTGAATAAGGAATTTATTACGTGCGATGAAAATTTTGGGACCCAACAGAAATAAATTAATTATTCATCAAAAACAGAAGATATATCACGTTCGTCAGTTAACTATATAGTATATATACCTAGTACCGTGCAGATTTCTAGACTGTGGTTTGCTTTGACATAATTTATACATCTGCCGCAGTACATAAAACGTGTATAAAACGCTGCAAAATTTAAAATACTTCTGACTGAAAAAATTATATGAGCAATACCCATTTCAACACTAATATCATATTTGTTTTTGTAATAATAATTAGTATAGTCTATTATTAAAGTAAATAAACTTTAGAAGCTTTTTAATAACACACTGCTGAGCCATTATTCTGTGGGTTTTTCTATTTTCGACTACGGAAATTCGCCAACACAACAATAAAAATAACAAAAAAGAAACGAAGTCCGCATTTTAACCAAATAAATACATTTTGTTTACGTTAAATATATACGAAGGATCTTATTGTCTATGACGAAGGTAACGGAAAGGACGGACAAAGACATTTAGTGAATTATATTTTAAATTCTACAAACGCCGGATTTACACATTAGCCTAAACAGTGGTGTCAATTTTGTAGTTACAATTTTCCATGCCAAGGATCATCATCATTGGGTATTAGAAAGCTTGGCGAAGTAGTAATTACTTTTTAATTTTTCAAGTTAAATTGCAAAAATCTTGTCGAATTAGAACATACAGTAAAAAACAGTTATATAAGTTTAAAAAATGTGTCACATGCTTAGGTAGTTATTATTTACCAGTAAAATTAATGTCTTACACGTCACATTAGACGAAAGTTGAAAAAGTTAGAGCTAAGTTATTACATGTCTTTGTCTATGCCTTAGGAGTATGGACATTTTATTGTTAACCTCGCTCGTAATTTTGGGCTGAAGCTTTATGTGGCAAGTTCTTAAGCCATTGAAGTGTTTGCAACATTTACTTATCGGACAATTATTAACCTATTAGGAGCTAACACAACTTCGTTAAGTAAAGTAAATAGCCTCAATATACTGTATTACTGTTGGACTATGGTCTCCATCATTGAACTCGAGTCATCGCTACACTTGCCAAATGCGGATTTTGATCACAAACATAGCTATACATTATAATATCCTACTAATATTATAAACGGGAATGTTTGTAAGTATGGATGGATGTTTGTTACTCTTTCACGTAAAAACTACTGAATGGATTTGGAGGTAATTCGGCATACAGATAATTTATAACCTGGATTAACACATAGGATACTTTTTATCCCGATATTCCCACGGGAACGGGAACCTCGCGGGTAAAACCGCGAGCGGCCGCTAGTATTAAATAAGTCCGACGTTAGAGGAATAAATCGAATGAATGAGTAGCGATGGCGAGACTGCAGAAGTGCAGACTCGACGCCCGGATGGCGCATCGCGTCGTCGTTACTATCAATCTTTTGTCTGACTCACGATGTCGAACTTACTGTACCTAGTTATATCAAAAACATCACCGTTTTAATATTCTTACTATACATACTATATTATATAATATTCTTTGTGTTGTCAAAGTGTCAAAAAGAAAAACAATCTAAAACATTTTGCACCAAGCCTATTCAGATATTTTAGCTTTTAATATTACTTTTAATTAATTTCTAATAAACACATAGGATACTTTTTATCCCGATATTCCCACGGGAACGGGAACACGAATAAAATACGAATTGCTGTCAAGGCAACTACGCGTCACTTTATTTAAGCCATCCTCAATACGTCCACTTATAGCCAGCCGCTGTAGCCGCTACTGAATGTACGTGGCATGCCACCCGCGCCTGCAGAAGTCAGCCTCGCCCGCGCTTAGCCTAGCCCGTCTACGTGGCCAGGGCGTAAGGGTTAAGGCGGGTCTCCTGCGACACTGTTTTGTGTTTTCTAACACCTAACATCAAACATCTAACAAAATATGTCAAAATATGTACGTAGGCCACGCCCATATTTGTTAGATGTTTGATGTTAGGTGTTAGAAAACACAAAACAGTGTCGCAGGAGACCCGGCTTTAGTCAGAGACTAGGCAATGAGGACAGCAAAAGCAGTCCTCTACCATACCTAGTCCACTTTTCACTAAATAGCGATTGCACATGTGCGCAGCGTGACAGATGGTGAGCCCTTCGCGCTATATGCTGTCGGATGTAGTGTAGATGTCGCGCTATATGCAGTCTTTAGTCCGTTAGTCGCCTTTTACGACACCCAAGGGAAAAGAGGGGATGGTAGTATTCTTTCACCGCTACGCGACACGGTTAATTATACATTGCAGAAACTGAAAACCGCAGCCGGACCTGGGCTTTTTGGTTCTGTCAAGTTCTGTGTTGTTTCATACTGCTAGTTGTGATGTGACTTGTTTTTCCCTCCACAGAAAAGCAAGGAGTAAATTCACTCGTTAGTACCGTTACGTAGAAGTGCAAAATTGTACAAAATACGAAACCTTTTAACGAGGGTTTCGATCTGGTACTGGTGTTGTAATATTAACTCAGAACGAAAAGTTACACAAGCGCACGCAATTGGCAACGTGGCTGGGAGTTTCAAACAATGAAATGGTTTATTATAATGCATTAAATTTTTGCCATAATAAAATAATACTTTGACTGTGATCGAGCTAGTTCGATGAAGAAAACAAAATTAGACTTACCTATTTAGTACCTATTATTTATTTGCACGTATGCATTTGGGCATAGCATAGGGAATGTACTAGGTATTATGGTTTTAGTTATATCCACGCATAATTGTGTAAACGTTTTTGTAACAGGTTGTACTCAATACTGAGTTTTTAAAAAGAAAATGAGCAATACTAGCCTTAACCTAAAATTACCAAGTGATTTATTGTTAGTAATTTAAACAATGGCCAGAAATCAATCAGCTAACCTATTTGTAATTCTAATTTTAAAGTGTTACAAGAGTAGCACTATTAGAACGTTAAGAGAGCAAGTAAAGCAAAATATGTGTGTAAGGGAGGATCGCACGTAGCAATAACGTGGCAAATCAAAAGCTGTTGTCGCCTCTGTCTACCCCTCCGGGAAGCGGACGTAATTATAGATAGACTAGCTTCTGCCCGCGACTTCGTCCGCGTGGAATAGTTACTTTGTGCTCCGCTTCTATTGGTCTTAGCGTGATGATATATAGCCTATAGCCTTCCTCGATAAATGGGCTATCTAACACTGAAAGATTTTTTCAAATCGGACCAGTAGTTCTTGGGATTAGCGCGTTCAAGCAAACAAACTCTTCAGCTTTATAATATTATATATACAGTCGTGGTCAACTAATTAGGGACAATCTCTAGTTAAGCCAAATTGTGAATTTATTTTTTATTTTCCAACGAGTCTTAACAATATTCCATATCTTTTACACGTAAGTATAATTAGTCATTGATGTGCCCGATTATACAAACAATAACAACTTCTTAAACATTAAACCTCTTTACAGTATAGCTGATAGATTATCAGTGTGCTATTTGTTCAAAGAATGCTGGCTGGCCATTTAATTAGGGACACTGAGATATTGCGTTCTATTTTCAAAATTTGAATCTCAATACTTTTTTATTTCTTCTTTTATTGTTTTGTGGTAGTTTTGGCGGCAATCCAGACTTTTAATTTTAAGTTTTGAGAATTATTTTGAAGAAATATGGGCAAAAATAAAAGTTGCGATCCAACACTACGAACAATTATCATGAAGTTTGTCGAGCGTGGTTGGTCATACCGAGGGATAGCAGAACATTTAAATTGTTCAAAAACTATGGTATGCAATGCAGTGCAACATTTCAGGCGCAATAACACAGCTTTAAATGTGCCCAGGACAAAAAGATCGAGAAAAACAACTCCGCAAGAAGATAGAATGATAACCAGGTTAGCTAAGAAAGATCCGTTTCTAGGCTCTATTTTAATTAAACACGAAGTGTTTGGGGCAGACGAAAGAGCCGGTGTATCAGCGAGGACCGTTCGACGACGTCTGGTAGAAGCAGGGTTGTTCGGAAGAGTGGCTCGCAAAGTACCGTTGTTGAAGAAAGAACATAGAAATGCTCGTTTTGGCGTTTGCACGTAAATATGGACATTGGACCTACGCCCAATGGCAACATGTATTATTCTCTGACGAGACCAAGATTAATTTAATTTCTTCAGATGGAAGGCAATACGTACGGCGTCCTGTAAAAGCGGAAATGAATCCAAGATTCACAAAAAAGCAGGTGAAACATGGCGGTGGAAACATTAAAATTTGGGGTTCATTTTCTGGACGTGGAGTGGGACCTGTGAGAAAAGTTCAGGGTAACTTAGACCAACATCAATACAAAACAATATTGGAGGAAACTATGCTTCCCTATGCTGAGGAGCATCTCCCTATTATATGGACGTTTCAGCATGATAACGACCCGAAACATACCGCCCGTTCAGTCAAGTCGTTTCTTACCAGTCAGTCAGTATCGGTGCTAGATTGGCCAGCAAATAGCCCGGACCTCAACCCAATTGAGCACCTTTGGCACGAAATCAAGAAAAAAGTTTCAACTTATCGTACCACAACTTTAGATCAACTTAATCAAGCTTTTTGTGAGGCATGGGCAAACATTCCTATCGAAACATGTCAGAAACTGATAATGTCTATGCCACATCGGTGTCAAGCGGTAATTACTAACAAAGGTTTTGCTACTGGGTACTGATTTTACACGTAATAAAATGGAGCTTTTAAAAATATTATAATACTGGAGATTATTCGTTTTGTTTAACTCTATTCATCATTATACTTTACTGTCCTTAATTAAATGTCCAGCTACATAATTATACCTTAAAATTTAATACATGTTCAACCTTTGATATTAAATACTTTTTTCTATTTAATTATTCTCTTATTTACAGCCATTTATAGTATAGTAATCGGACCAAATTATGCAAATAATAGGTGCTGAAAAATCAATAGGGTTTTATATTTATATGTACATAACCGGTTATTGCTCTTCACTATCTTGAATGTCCCTAATTAGTTGACCACGACTGTATATAGTATAGATGTATGAACAAGAGTAACAAATCAAAATTTCGTTCTCCATTTATATCGTGGAGTAGTTGATTCAAGGACATACCTGTTAAAAAAATAAAGGCAACAAATTACATAATAATTACTGAGATCGTGAGTAACTGTTCTTACTTTATCTTACCTAAAAAATGGCGTGTCACAAAGTCACAAGATGTTATTTAAAATAGAGGACAAATTCTGTTTGTACACATACACACATACACGTAGGCACCTGATAAAATATACTTATTTAGGTATTTGATCCCTTTCAAAAGTCAGAGTCAAAAAACTTTTTAAAAGTTTTTTGAATCATCCAAATATTTTTTTCCCTGCTACCCATACCCAACTCTTAAGATGATAAACCATTTACCAACATAAGATTTTACTACAGTCCAGTCCAAGGATTCTAGCTTTTTTAGAACGTGTACTTACTTACTTAGGTACTATTAAATGTTTATCTTGTAATCGCGATATTGACGATTTTGTTTTATGGAAAACTTTACCATAATCACCACTTACTCACTAACCTGGATGAAAGTAGGGCGTGACGTGAATAATACATTTTACCTTCATTACGTAATAGTCAACAATATATCAAACAAACTTTACACTGTGTAGGTTCATGTAAATAATTAAACCAAATATAGGTAAATGTACTTTGATATAGGTAGGTAGTTTTATATATGATAACCATCTATTGTAGCGATGTCTTAGAAATAATAGAGTAAAGTTGTTTGACCAGCAGTGAGACCACGTAAAACAATGTTAGGCTATACCTTATTTAAAGCTGTTTTAAACTTTTTATAGGGTCGATTCATTTTTAAACTAACTTACACAGCATTCACAGCAGAGACAATGAATTTCTACTAAAATAAGTGCCATAGTCAATTAAAAGTAACTATCTCTCTGTTACGTTTTTTTCTAACTAGGTACGTACTTAGATGTAAATAAGCAGATTATCAATTTTCCGCTTACGCCCTACGACACGACCCCACGTGTGTGCAGACCTAAAGGATGCAAATAGATATTCAAAGTGGATATTTCCTCCCGGACTTGTGAGTTGTGACATTGTGGGAATCATAATGAGAGGTGGATTTAACTTTATCGGGTTAATAAGTACTTTATTCAAACATAAGTCGTTAATCGTATATGTCGGTAAGGTAATTACATACCAAAATAATGGCATTGAAATCATATTGCTTAGATTACGCGAAAAGTACATGTATTAGCGGATTTATGAATTTTCGTACCCCATAAAAACATTAAACTTGTTTGGGATACCGAGTTTAAGTAGATAGGTACTTGCGATTATTTGAAATTAATGAATTCCTGTGACTACGGACACTGCAAAGGATCGAAACGTGGGTTAAAATAATATATAGGGTGTATGGTGTGGAAGCAACTCCGAAATTGCGAAAAAAAATACCAGCTGTTTCTCATACAAAACTGCAAATATTCTACCTAAACGTATGTATGTATTTATATATTTATTTATTTCAGCCATTTTTATTTTATTTATTTATTTTATACTTACCTAGGTACCTATTATGTTGTCGGTAAAACAAAATAATATTTATGTATCATACCTACCTACCCTAGCTAAGTTAACGATAGTAATCTTTAAGGTTGTAATATTCCGATAGACAGCTTTCGAGTGCTAAATAAAATGTGGGCGAGCAAGGCGATTTATAGTGACTCAGATTTTTGGAACTGGTTTTTAGCATCGCAAAGTCGAACAACTCGCATGACAAGGCACAGGCGAGTGGCTTTAAGTAGGGCAGTAACAGAATGTACTGTAGAATATAATAGAATATTCATTTATCCCAGTGGCCAAGAGTCAATGTGTTAAGTTTGACTCTATGGTTTGGTTTATGGACCAACTTCACAACTTGCTTTTTCATCAACTGGGTTCATGAACAGCCTTTACAGCGTAACCGGAAGGGATGGTAGGAATCTTAATAGACCTTTGTGGCTGACCAACCCGTAGATTATCTAGAAATTCTGGCAGACAACACTTTATGTTTCTGCGGTTTATGTGGGACGAAACTCAATGGGACGAACGAAGAATAAACCGTTTTTTCTCGGTACTAATTTTCTCACCCAGAGGGTTTGCGTAATACGAATATGTTTTATAATAACTAGCGGCCCGCCCGCGACTACGTGCGCGTGATCCCTGTACCCCGGGACGAAGTTACAAAAATTATCTTTCATACACACCTTGTCCTGGCAATTACAAACACAACAAAAAAAAATTAGCTAAATAGGTGCAGCCGAAGTGATGGGCGTACAACAAACATTTCGGCAATTGATTTTTATTAATATAGATTCAATTTTTTTACTCCTTGAAGTCCCTGAGGGCCTAGACAAATGGCTAATGCTCACCCTCCGTCTATCCGTAATTTGTCGTACACTGTGTACTGTGTTGATTGCTAGTCCTACTAATAATATAAACGCGAAAGTTTGTATGTATGGATATTTGTTACTCTTTCACGTAAAAACTACTAAATGAATTTGGATGAAATTCGGCATACAGATAATTTATAACCTGGAATAACACATAGGATACTATATATCCCGATATTCCCACGGGACCGTATGGATGGATGTTTGTTACTCTTTCACGTAAAAACTACTGAATGGATTTGGATGACATTCGGCATACAGATAGTTTATAACCTGGATTAACACATAGGATACTTTTATCTCGATATTCTCACGGGAACGGGAACCACGCGGGTGAAACCGCGAGCGGCCGCTTGTAGAAAATACAGCAGCGCGCGCGCATTGTACGACGAATTGCGAAAAGACGGGGTCAGCGTTTGGCACTTGTCTAGAGGGGCTGGGGCGTTCTTATAGGGCATCGGAAGCGCTCTCCTCGCCTGGTTCTCTATGCCCTCTGTCAAGCATTTTGTTTTCTGGGCAAAGTTTTATATTAGAGCTCCAATGGTTATTTTATTTTCCTTCTTCTTGCTTATTTTTCAATATTACATTTTATTCTATCCTTATGCACTCATTCTCTACAATAGCTTTGGAGTAAGTCATATCCTTTTGTGTCTGCATTCATCTTCATACTGTCATTATACCAGGACAAGGCCATCCAAAGATTGCCTTCGCTGGCTGTTAGGCCATGTATTTTAAATGTATTTCGAATATGCACGTTTGTTTCACTCGTTTTTGACTGAGTGGTAGAGCCACGCTGCGTTGCAGCACGCATTGGGCCGGCTCGCCCGGGGTAATACCACCCTCTCACGAATATCCGGCGTGAAATAATGGCACTTGGTGCTGTTGAGTTTCGTCCGGCCAGTGAGGGTTCCGGAGGCCCATCCCCCCCCCTCTCACAATTCCTATTCCTTGTTTAACCCTATTCCTGCCTTAAAGGACGGCATCGCGCCTGCGATTCCTCTGGTTTTGCCGGGTGTCCATGGGCGGCGGTGATTACTCTCCATCAGGTGACCCGCCTGCTCGTTTGCCTCCTTCTTTTATACAAAAAATGGTATCAAAGTATTGCTGCTAGCTTGAATACCGGAGATTGCCTAGCCGGCGATCACAGACCCCAGAAGCGGAAGGTGAGGGGATGTACTTGGGTTCTTAGTGTATATGTATGCAGCCCACTTCCCGAAACCCTGTCGAGACTTTTGGACCTCTACAGGGAAACAGAAATTAGGGAAGAACCTCACATCACTATACGTGCCAACCACAGTGCAGTGGTAAAATTAGTTATCAGAATATTGAAATTATTTTTAAGCACTAACTTATAGTAATTTTTGTAGTTGGTTGTGGTTTGTTCTTTAATATCAAGGAGACCTCTGTGACCACTGACTGGATTCAACCCAGGAAAGGGTTTGAAATGTAGGCTTATTATGAAATGTAAGGTAAAGAGAAATACATTAATCAAAATAGTTCATTTTAATGTCTACTGTTGTTGTAAGCTCAAGAAAACAATACAACACAAAGTTTTACTTGTTACAATTCTGACAATCATTGTGATTCAATTCAGTCAGCTGCAAATTGTTTAGTAACAAGTTGTTGTGACTACCACATTACTTGCTTAGGTTTCACAATTGTCAGCCATAAATGCTAGCATAGTGTAACATTTTATTAACATAAGTTCAGACAGTTAATACCACTAACATAGTCTAAAAACCTATCTCATTACACACATACATTGTTTTTCTGCCTCATAGTCTAATTATCAAAATTAGTCCATTAAGACATGACTAGAAATTTTTAAATGGCAGATAGAGGAACTGTATTCTATTCACACTTTTTATAAATAATTACCTATCTATTTGCGATCAGTCGCCAGACCATAATTGAATTTTTTCTGGTGATTGGATGATTATTTTGTGCAAAGCTGCCAGCGCAGCCCTGCTTTATCAGAAAATGTGGCTACTTTTTAAGAGTTACACTATTATGGTTGTTATTCACATGATTAATTATTTTGAGGAAAACAAAAAAATATGTGGATAAGGTTAATAATAAATGCATCATAATGAAAATGAATACACTAAAATTAATAAGACATACATGTTTAAGAGGATAGCATAGCATAGAGGATACACATGCTCATAAAGAGGATTTATTGATACATGACACTACCTTGATCGCAAGTGATGGTAAGTAAAAATAATAAAGTAGGTAGGTTTTTAATTGTTACAATATGTCACAATCCAGATGAGACCTGCCGCTGACCAAACCAATCCAATGTGTTCTTGCGGGCGATAAAACATGGGACCTGCCGCTGAGAATGGTGGTCTAAATAGTTGACCAATGGTCTGGTGTGGACACTAAATAGCAACCATGGCTCATCATTAGACATTTCAAACAGTAAATCCTTTACGGTTTTCTATTAAATTATGTCTAAAACAGATGCTTGCACTTTTTGTCCAATACTTTTAGACAGAGACACATTTAAAACATGATTACTTTAAACTAGGGATCAACGGTACAGATGCCGATAATCGTAAACCGCAGGTTCTATGTAATTTTTTTTGTGAAAAGGAATTTGTTTTTATAATAGAAAACTATGCCAAAAAGGCATGATCACAGTGAGATATGGAAGCATTTTTCTAAAGGTCCACCAAATGTAAAGAATAAAACTGTTTGTAATTACTGCAAAACTGCAATTTCGCAAGGTGGCCACAAAGCTTTATCCAAAGGTTTTACTACCATAAACATGTGGACACAATTATGCAATGTTCTCATCCCAATGAACTGAAGGAACAAAACACAAAACCTCAAAAAAGCGATGGACCTACTTATGCTAAAAAACAAAGCACTATAAAAACGTTTTGTTCGAAAAACAATCTCAGAATTAATTTGATTCCAAGATCCAAGAGCTATATGAATAGTATTACTTAGGGTGGATTTGACCAAACTGGAATAAGGTCTTATACCCAGATTAAACGCCGAATTTGTATAGACTAATCTCGGAGTAAGTCTTATTCCAGTTTGGTCGAATCCAGCCTTAGTAATTTAAAAATTACTAAGTTAATAGCTGCAGAAGTCTGCTTTTAGATGTGGAACCTTTGGATCAAGTGAATAAATAAATTGATTTTAATTATGACATTTAAGTGGTAAATTGTCTTTAAAATTTAAATAGTTTAATTATATGTCTTTAAGATTTTACTCAATTGTCTTGTTTTATTAAATGTACTTAAATAAAATAATCATAATGCATTTGTTATCGCATTCGTTACCATAACTCACTATTACGATGCATTAATCATTCGTATTGGTATCGTAATAGATATATTGTTGCATTGCATCCCTACATTAAACATTAATAAACAAATAAACATTGTTTTGTAGTAATGCCTTTAGTGTTATATTTTAGAGAAACAATAACGCCTAAGCAGAATACTTGATACTGGCGAAATCTATCAAGAAAACGCCATTGAATAAAGAAGAAGAAGAAGAAAAAAGTTTCACTTTACTGTGTAACCCCTTGAGGATCGTAAACCCAGACACAATTGAAAATCAATTGTTTTGCGACCGCCGGCAGTCTTATGATCCTTGACCTATTAAGATTAGTTGCAACAAATCCATAAGATGGTGATTTGTGGGGTGGACAAAAGGTTGCATTTTAAAAATGTTTGCTTAGTGGGCAATATGTTTGATGGCATAACATACTCTTAGGGTGGATTCAACCGTGGGCAATATGTTTGATGGCATAACATACTCTTAGGGTGGATTCAACCAAACTGGAATAAGGTCTAATACCTAGATTAAACACCGTATTTGTATAGACTAATCTCAGAGTAAGTCTTATCCCAGTTTGATCGAATCCCCCGTTAGTTATATTTGTTGCTAATGATTATCCATAAACTAATTTTATTAGTACAATTACCTTCAGTTATGAGGAAAAATATAAACTTTAAGCATATATCATAAAATTATACATAATTATGTCATACTGTTATTGTATAAGGTAAATGCGATTGTTTGTTTGTGTTTGTTGACGACCTCCTTGGTCGAGTGGTTTGTACACCGGTTTTCATGGTGTCGCCATCTCTGAGGTCCCGGGTTCGATCCCCGGTTGGGACAATTTAGAAATTATTATTTTTCTAAATTGTCTCGGGTCTGGGTGTTTTCTATGTATAATAAGTAACAAAGCTTCTCTTGGGCTAGATAATTGGTGTGAGTGTAGGAAAATTTATTTATTTATTTATTTATATTTATTATTTTAACATAATAACCTATTTTTAACAGAATAAGTTTTATGTTATGTTTCACATTCTGTAACTAAACCAAATACCTATGAATTTAGATGTAGGTTAGCTACCTACTCACAAAAGATAGCCAAGAATGATGATCAGATCAGAATTTTTGCTGTCAGGAACATGAAATCTGAGATTTATTGACTCTTTACATAAAGAAAGACAAAAAAGTTTGTTTAACTAATATTATTAAAATAATGTAGCCCTCAGAATGATAAAAATAAACCCAGATACCTATATAAATAACATTTCTAAGCAACATGTTCCGAATCTAAACATCTTTCTTGCCACCTCGGACTCATATAATGTTCAAGTTAGCACAAATGTGTTTTAGAAGAAAAGTATGTAATAAAAAGTATGTAATTTTTTGTAGGTACCAACAAAAATTAAAAAGCAAACTTTTGTCGATTATAACAAAAATACAGTAAATCATGTTATTTTATTTGAAAGGGCATACCTGGGCTTAATTTTTTTAGGTTTAATTTTTTGTTTATGTTATTTTGTTTATTTTCATTGCTTTTTTATTACGATATTTTTGAGGCAAGCAAAAAAGTGAAGAAGTTGTCCTCTCACTATAGATGCCACTGTATTCCTGCCGATAAACTGGCTTTTGATCATGAATCATGAAAAAAATGACCACACAATTACTATTGACATCTCATGTTGTTGACAATGGCAGAGGGAAATATTAAGATGCAGGTACTCACCACTTTCAATATACGGCAAAGCAAGAAGTAAGAAAACTGTGTATCCAATTTCACTAAACATTGTCGCTTCAAAACACACACACTTTTCGTATCACTAAGTCATTGCACATCCAATACAGCTGATTTACAAACCACACAAAACCTTTGTCTGTTTTCGATAGAAACGCATGCGCGCACAAACAGTATTTTTTTTATTACAATACAATAAATTCAGATCTCGACACACTTTAACACGAACGCGAGAACACTTGCCACTTCTATCATTTGCACTGAATCTAAAGTTGGAACATTAAATTAGAAGAAGTAAAGTAGTTTCCTTCTGGTGGAACTGGAACAACTCAAAATGTCAACATCAATAAAAATATAAACAAACTATTAACCGTTCCATAGCTTATACTGTAACAACATATTTCTTGTTTTTAATTGTTCTTTTCTTAGCCTAAATTAATAAAGTTACAAATAAACTCTCAACGTCCTTTACGCCTGACATATTGGAAATGATTAAACCACAGACAAAAGCTGTTCATTTTCACTCTAGAGCTGGTAGGCAAATGTTTTGGTTCTGAAGAGCTTTGGACAGACATAGACAGTTTTGTTCCTAAAGGTTATCTAGTTTAAAATAATATTGTTTCACAGATACTAGGCTGGGTACATCCGAATATCTTACGGAATTTACACAAATAAAAGCCAAACTTTGAACTTAAAATTAAAATTAAAATTACCCGTTTTGCTACGACGTTGACAGACAGGCGATTTATTTCTTTATTGATAATAATTCTAAGTAGGTATTGTAGATTGTGGCGTGGACTGTAGAAGATTTTGGGTAACCGAATTCGTAGGAGTCTCCTGACGATCTATACCTAGGTAGTTAGTTTGCTAGGTCTGCAGGTAAGGGCAAGGGCTAATGGCGAGTAAATTCGCAGACACCCCATGCATTGTTAACTCCATTCAAAATTGCTTTGCCTTGTGGTAGTGATGGGCGATTGTTAATGACATGATTCGATTGTAGCATTCATTCGAATTATACGAATAACCTTACAAATCATTCGTATTCGAAAAAGCGAGAAGCAAATAAAAATGTATAGCGTTGTCTCATTCCTTTCGATTCGAATTTAATTAGGTACCTACTAGGTAAGGTGACCCGAGGCAAGTGTGACACGGGGGTAAGTGTGACTCTTGCGAATAACACCGCATAACCTTACCACCACCTTAATCCGCTATCTATCAAACGTTGCACGAACTATTAGACTATCGTTTTGTTTGTCACCGGCGCGCATAGCCTTGACTGTTTTACCGACCGAAGTAGGCTTGTTCTTACTCGGTCACTAAAAGGAACGCTCCGAACTAGTACAATCCGTTAAATGAACTAGTTCAGTATTCTAGTACTATTAGTACGTTTTAGTTCACTGATTTTATTGGGACACAGGACGAAATGTAATAAATATTTGACTTCCCTTCATACATTGCAGGCTTAAGACTGTCATTTTGGTAAATCTAACATTTGCATTAATTTAAAATAAGTAAAACTAAATGACTGTTTAAAATAGTGTATTTTAAAATCAACTAAGTATTTACACTGATCTGTGATATGTTATAATACCTATACATTTTCTTTTAAAATAAATATTTTTTTGATTTTTAGATTTTTGTATTAATTTTTGCTTTTTTTGTACTTTTACTTTTGACTTCTTCAAAAAACTATGAAAAAGTTTATTAACAAACTTAGGTAGGTACATAAACTTATACGTTGCCGTTTTACAAAACATTTCCAATGTTAAAACAAATAAAAACATCAAAATCAGTAATTATTACCAATGAACATGTAATTAAATAACATTAATAACAGTTTACGCAATCCAAGTTTCCATAACTCAACAAACTGTCAGACAGTATTCAAATCAAAACAAATCAAGAGCCGCGCGGCCGATGATCATTTCGTCCCTGCATTGTGATTTAAGAAGCGTTCTAGTTCGTTCATCTTCCATCACGCTCACGCATACGCGTCTCTAATTAATCCTCTCTCGCTCAGACACTCGTTCGTACATAATCGTTCGTCCTTACTCGGCTCTCGCTCGCGAGGAGCCCGATGTCGCCTAGAGAATAATGAACTAAAGTGAACTAAAAGACCGATTAGAACGACCTAAACAGAATAGTTCGTTCTAGTTCACCTAAAGGAATTGCGTCTTATTAGTTCATGAACGAGATCGACACAAGCCTAGACCGAAGAGTCAAAATGGCCTCCGTAAAAAAATTAACCGCAAATTTTTGAGGTCCGTGTTTTTTGTAATTCTGTGAGTTTGGCGAGCTGAATCAACAGGAATCCAGGTGAGTTATGCTTAATGGTATTGGAACTTACAGTGTGATATATTTCGGTGCCGTTAAGTTCATTATTTACGGAGATGTGCGTATCGTCACACTTTCCCCAGATAAAACTTAGGTGGGGCAAGTGTGACGCGTCACAGTAACCCCAGCTATCATATAAGAGAGCAACATATATAGTGATGGGACACTAACGTTTGTTTTGTATTGTTTGTTGTAGATGGTTAGGCGATACAAAAGAAAGTTGTACAGGAAGAGAACATGACGCCGACACAGGCTGCACTAGTCTTTGGTGTTCCTAGATCAACAATAATTGCACATAAAAAAGGTGATCGAGGTGTGAAATCGAAAACTCATGGAAGACCTACAGCGCTTAAACCAGATTTAGAAAAAAATATAGCTTCAATGCTATGTAACGAAATGGTTTTGGTTTATCTCATCGTGAAGTGAGAGCTTTAGTTGGGCAATATTACATAAGTAAACAATCTTATAAGTACATAATTTATTTTTCTAATAAACGTACCTATTTTTAATTTACTATGTTTAATTTCTTTATTTTGTACTTAGACTGTCGATAAAATAATGACATGGGTTAAGTGTGACAATCGATAAAATTAATGACATCACTATTTTATAATAATAATGTCACACTTGCCCCATTAAACTAAAAATTTATCGTCACGCGGGAACCAACCATAATGCGTTTAAGTAGAGCATGAATTACACAGACATATAATATATGTCTGTGATGAATTACAATGATACTTACACACATCTTGTTATATTTTGGTAGGAACTGCAAATAACAACAGTTAACTGCGACGATATTCGAGAATGTTATACTTATCCCAGATAGGGGCAAGTGTGACAGCTAGCGATCTTCATGAGGTAAAATTTATTTTTTTACTGATGATAATGATAAAGGCGTTAATTAGCACGATCAATCAAACTACCGTTAAATAATACAGGTTTACAAATAAACCTACTGGTGTTTTACCAACAAAAAGTAGGGTTTCTTTCATGAAAACTACGGCGTCAATAAATTTTTCGTCACACTTGCCTCGGTTCACCTTACTAGTTTATTTAGTCGAATATTCAAACCATCGAACTAACTTGTACGAGGGAATAAAAAGATAAACGAAACAAGTGCGTGTAAGCGAGAAAGGAAGAAGTATAAACCATCGAGGCGTTCGCTCTTTTTCCATTCCCGCCAATCCTGCCATTTCACATTCAATCGTTCCTTCGAATATCAATTAAAAGTAGACTTTAAGTTACGACAAAAAAGACCAATTTTGTATGGCAAAGTAAATGAAAGAACTAGCGGTTTCATTCGAATTTGCGAACTAGTGATCGATTGTTTTTGTATTCGATTGTTAACATTAGTAGTATCAAATCATCGATTGTTCGAATCAGTAACAATCGCACATCATTGCCTTGTGGTTTTCATTGGACATTGCGCTGATATTACCCGTACTAGTTCTTTTTTTTATTCGCTACGGTTAAGCACTTGGTCTTCATCTCACCTGATGTTAAGTGACGATAATGTCGAAGGTGGAAGCGCGCGCTTCAGCCAGAATCGTCACTGAGGAACTGTCTGTCTTACCTCACTATCGGAGCGCAACACCAGTCGGACTTAACCTTTTGGGCGCCCCGCCTTAAACGCATTCCTGTGTCCTGCACGCCAGAGCATACAATAACACCAACCAAACCAAGTTACCTACACAAAGATGTTACTCCCCGCTGGGAATCGAACCCGGGGGCTCTGGCACATGATTAAATACCCTACAGAATGCAAGCTGCCTATAATCGGCCCGCTGTAACAGTAGGTGTACTCATAAGCGCGGCGATGTGTGCGTGACCTCTCACCGACGCGCCGCCGTGGTAAAAACTGGTTTGCGCCGGTCCAATTGTGGTATGACGGACAGGGCCGCACGTTCGCGCGCATTAGATGAGATTCAGGGGCCCAAGTCTGCTAATTTACGAATGGCATAATTGAATCGTAGTGTAATTGTTTGACACATTTGGTATTCTCGTACTCATATAAGAATACCAAATGTGTCAAACAATTACAATGCGATACAATTACGATTCAATTATGCCATTCGTAAATTAGCAGACTTGGGCCCCAGTTCAGTTATTCGAATGATTTTGTTGACGAATTTGGGATTTTACCATTACAGTGTTTTAAATATTTATATACATACATACACATAATCAGGACTTTTATCCCCGAAGGGTTATTTATTACAAGCTTTTATTTAACTTGCAATGTATGTAAACTATGTACTTATCTTTTGTTTGGGTGGAATTTTTCAACTCAATTTTGAAGCAGATATCTTCAACCGATTGAGCTGAAATTTTGCTTACATGTGTAAATTGCGTGAAAATGCAATATTATGATGACATGGTGCTGACCTGATGATGGAACTGGAAGGTGGCCATAGGAACTTTGCAATGAAACGACACAGCCTCATCGAGCTTGGACTCGTTTGAATCGTCTTGACGAGTAGTTTGTCTTTCAATGGTAACCAGGGTCTGATGATGGAGCTGGAAGGTGGTCATAGGAATTCTGTGATGAAACGACGCAACCCCATCGAGTTTCGGCTCGTTTGATTCATCTTGACGATTTCTTTGGTGCTAGATGGTAACCAGGGTCTGATGATGGAGCAGGAAGATGGCCATAGGAACTCAGTAATTATACAACATAACCCCATCGAATATGGGCTCGTTTGATTTGCCTTGACGAGTACTTTGGTGCTAGATGGTAACCAGGGTCTGATGATGGAGCTGGAAGGTGGCCATAGGATCTCAGTAATTAAACGACGTAACCCCATCGAGTATGGGCTCGTTTGATTTGTTTTAACGAGTTCTTTGGCGCTAGATGGTAACCATCAGGGTTTGATGATGAAGCTGGAAGGTGACCATAGAAACTCAGTAATTAAGCACACAATCGCGTCGAGTTTGATTCGTCTTAATGGATAGACCGTTTTTGATGGTTAGTGAGTGGTGGTGGTTTGGAAGACGTGAATAAATTCTGTAGTATACCTACACGTTCAGTAAGATGAACAGATGAAAATTAGTTATCCCTAGACACGTTTCCACGGATAACTAAAAAGTAAAATACCTTTTTAAAAAACAAGCTTTTATTTAAATGCACTAAAAAGAAAAAATAAACTTTTACTTTAAAACTTTTACTATATTAACAACTTATATCGCCATTACACAATTTATATGATAACTAAGGTTGTTCCGAGATTTACTATATATTAACAAGTAAATTAAATAACTTGATGCGATTGTTTTTAACTATTAAAATGTTCAATCTAAGAAAATACGAGTACATAAATCTCGCGACAACCTTTTATATCATTTTAAATTGTGTAATGACGTTTTAAGTTGTTAGTAAAAGTTTTAAAGTAAAAGTTTTTTTTTCTTTTTAGCGCATTTAAATAAAAGCTCCTTTTTAAAAAGGATTTTTACTTTTTTATTATTATTAGGTCTGCCAACATTGTTACATTACAGCTTATATCTAAAATGGTAATGTGAATAATAATAGTTACAATGCAACAACATTATAGGCAAGCACAACATGACAATAATGAAAAATAATCGGAAGTAATTTCGGGAAAATTATATAAACATTAGTTACTTGAATCAGTACTACAGAGAACTAAAAAAAAAATCACATTAAAAAAACAAACATAAAATTAAGAAACATAAAATTATATTAATAATTAGTCAGAGACTAGGCAATGAGGACAGCAAAAGTAGTCCTCTACCATAGTCCACTTTTCACCAAATTGAGACTGCACATGTGCTCAACGTGACAGGTGGTGAGCCCATCGCCGCTCTAAGCTGTAGGATGTATGTGCAGTCTTTAGTCCGTTAGTCGCCTTCAACGACACCCAAGGGAAGAAAGGGGGTGGTAGTATATTCTTTCATCGCTACGCGACACAGTTAATTATTTATATAATATCGATTTAGGGACATTCGTGTTTAATCTAAATATATAAAATAAAGTCGGGTTAGTTACACAATTCCCAACTCTTGCACCGTGTGTATGAATAATTCCGAAAAAAAAGGATATCTCTTTTTTTATATTTTAAACATTTAGTTAAGATAAGACTGCTTTATAGATTCGTAATATTTGATTATTTGCAGAGGACGCGGGTTCGATTCAACACAGAAGACAATTTTTTCAACGTTTCGTTATCTTAGAACTAATTTAAATTTAGTATGTGTCAAATTACACTAATCCTTATTTAATACCTTTTAAAATACACGTTTTATTATGTACCTCTACCTACTTACCTTATTTTAGTTTTCCTCCCTAATTTTTTAAACGTGCAACAGGTGTCAGCCCTATAAGAATAGGTATAAATTTTGCGCGTTGTTAGAGAGCTTGGACTCTGTAGGGTAGTTACTCATGTGGCTCTGGGCTTAAGACCGGTGGCTTAGCCACTGGACCACGGAGGCGGTTGAAATAACTATCTGGCAAATTCGTATGTGGCAGTTCCATGGTCTGCGGGCGACATTTGCTCACTATTAACGTTCCTACTACCACAGAATAACTACCCAGCTAGCAAAATACCCTTAGAAACTAAAGCTTTTAAGAGCTATGACCTTAAATAAATTTTATATACGTTCTGATTAAGATAGAGACTCTAATAATGGCATATCATAAGCCTATTTATGCTATAAGAGCATATATACTTGTAAAAAATACTTTTAGAAGTATATAAGAAAACGAGAAATGACATCAATAAGACCAGTAGTGTTATAAACGCATTCTGTAAGCCTAATTCTTAATTAACACTTATACATGCACTATGTAAGTCCACTTAATCTTAAAAGTGACTTATTAAAGTATTTTATTAGATATCGGCTGTTACACTTATAACTTATTCTTACAGACGTATATAAGCAAACTTTATATAATGTTTATTAGAGCAATAGTATTATACACGCACTTTATAAGCCTAATTGCCCTTGAGTCTTAATTAACACTTATACATGCACTTTGTAAGACCACTCAATCTTAGAAGTGACTTTATTAAGTGTTTCGTTAGATATCGTCTGTTACTCATAACTTATTCTTAAAGATGTATATAAGCTTACTATATAAAACATTTGTAAGAACAGTAGTATTATATGCGCACTTTATAAGCCTAATTACCCTTGATTCTTAATAAACTGTAAGATCACTCGATCTTAGAAGTGACTATTGTAAAAGATAGTAAAGAGTGCTAGCACGTCAAATGTTTTAGAAACTAGATAATTGCAATTAGAATTCTAATGCATTGCAAAAAAGTCAAAAGGTGGTCGACCAGGAACTTCCCCGTTTGTCTTTTAGCCTACTTTTACTTTAATAAGAAACCCAAAAGGTTATGAGCAATGGCCGCGTGGATTAAAAAATATGGTTGAATTTGATTTTAGAAGTGCGGTGTAAGCCTTAAGCAATGGAAATGCACTTATATTGGTTTTGTTAAAGCCACTATAAGGCATGATTCGTGATAATGGCGACATTTCCATATTTTTCATTTTAATATAATATTTTTTTATTAATATATATACATTGTTGAAATGGCCCGTAAAAATATTGTGATTGTTATTTTAAAATACTCGATAAAATCGACTTCGCAATTCAATAACAGTTAGTAATGCGTAATAAACATGAAATTATACTTACACATTTTGTAGGAAAGTGAATTAAACAGGACAGTACATAATACTTACGTTTTTAATACTCTTCTTATTATTTAGAAAAGTTTCACGAGCACTTGGCAATCCTTTCGGCGGACTGTGATTACATGTCTTACTAAAAGCTCGCAAAGAGCACTACAAGTAATATCACACTTAGAACAGCATTAGTAAGTGCATTATAAGGGTAAATGCCCATAAAGAATGCCTTTGTAAATCATTTGTAAGTCTGTTTGGTATTATTAAAGCATCAACAAGAATTTTGTAAGATTGGAAATACACTTCTCGAGACCATTTTAAGATATATTTAAGGGTAAATAGACTTATTAAGTGCGCCCAAATCCACACTTATAGCAGTCTATCGGAGTACCATAAGACTGGTAAAATTATACTCTTGGGATGTGTGTAAGAGGAAATTTTGCTAGTTGGGTAATAGTACTACCGTACAGAAGGTTCACTCTCTAACGACTTTCACGCGAAATTGAAACTTATCGTGTGACCCGAGCGTTCATAAGCAACGTTGACTCGATGTCGATTTGACGTCATGACGTCACAGAGCATAGGGTTTACGCGCGCGCGCATGGATTACGAGTTAAGAGGCCTATTACATCTTAACTGTGATTTTTGCGTAAAATGGCCAACTTTGGCGTTATGGATCTCAGAAACGAAAATACATTAACAATTATGACTTATTGAATAGTGTAGAATGGCTATTGGAATAGTGCTTAGTGGCCTCGCTTTTTGTAAATTTTGCTTATCTTTTTAATTAAATCCAAAATTGCAGAGAGAGATTTTCATAAAGTGCGCGAAGACACTTTTTTGAGTTCATCGATTGAACTACAGTTCTAAACAAGTGAAATAAAAAAAATATAATGTTATCTCTTATATAGTCGAATAATGCGTAGTGGCCTCGGAATTTTTAGACATCATTGATTTTATATAGAAAAAAAATCTTTTTCTAAACCAAAAAACTTCGAAAATTGCTTTAAATTAGCTGTGAATATCTCCTATCTGCGATAATATTATTAAGCAAAATTTATACCAGAGTAACTGTTACTTCATGAGGAATAAAGATTTTATAATGAATTCATTATCCTATTTCGATAAAAACGATAAATACAACTGCAAAATTACTACAAAATGCGATGCGCCGGCCGTCCGAATTCAACTTATGCTCACAAAATGGATATTTGTAATAATATGCACAAATTTATTATCCTATTTTGATAAAAACGATAAATACAACTGCAAAATTACTATAAAATGCGAAAATAGGCATTTTACGCAAAAATCACATTCGAGATGTAATAGGCCTCTTAAGCGACGACGCGCCCGGTGTTCGGTGCGTGTCGCGAGCGGCAACCTTTACTGCCATACGCCTGGGCGGCCTGCCTGGGAGGCGCGGCCGGCCGAACGTACCTAAACTGCGGAGAGACACCCCCCCTGCTGCTACTACGCGGCCCCGCCCGCGCTCTTCTTTGCGTCCCGCAGATGACGGGACTGAATTTTCCAGCTTAGAGTAGATAAGCCGACCTAGATTCAATCCTCCATTTATGCTAGCCAATTGGCAAGTTATCTGGACTAGTAGGTAAGCTTGTATTGCGCTACTAAATAGGACTGTCTTTAGAGTCATCGCAGCGTGTCACTACATCACGCCATTTTAACGGAGCGCCAGTAAATGCGCGAAAAGAAATGAACGTTAACGTTTTTAGCGTGTCTTATTGATATCTAAAGCATTATTATTCTGAGTGATATATATCTATAGTATAGGGCATAGACAAAGAACCATCTCTATGGTTGTAATAGCAATACAACAACCAGTTAAACCATAGAACACATAATATAAAAATAAAACAAGATTATGGCATACAGAAATAATAATATAATAATTTAGGGTACACATTGTATTAATTTGAGCTAACCATATAGCTGTTATACTATCATTTCAAAAATATATCTTTATCAGCCTCTTTTCATATGCTTTGAACCTCACTCTCCTTTGCAAAACAGAATTACTACAATACGTTTAAAATAAGTGGAAACAACGACTCTTAACACCTTTTAAAACAGTAATATAAAATATGAGTATACAAGATAAAAATGTACTATGGCGTTGGTAGATAAGTTGTTAAGTATATAAATGTATGCAATAGCAATATAATAGTTAACTGCAATAGCTTATTTTACAATAACAATAGTTATTTGCAACAATTACAATCATAATAACGTTGGCAAACAAAAACAATTTTAAAGATTTGAATTTATAGTTTAAAATTTATTTACTGAGGACTTTCATTGCAAACTATAACCCTCAACTTTCACTATGACTTTGGTAAAGTTGTTTGATATTTCGGAATGACATCTTTTAGTTGGTTGGGAGTAAACACACCCTTCTCAGTAATGATTCCAGTTATAAGGCTGGCCGGGGTAACGTCAAAAGATGGATTCCAACAGTTTATACCTGTTAAAAAACAAACATCACAATTAGGTACATGTTCAATTATTGAATTGAAACACAACATTTAATTTACAAGTTTACATATGACTGAATGACCATAGATAACAGTGTTTTTTATTAATAACCCTTTTCTTTTAAATCTTGATTTTTTTTGAGGGTTTTATCACGCAGTGATAATGCCACCCTCATTGTATATACTTAAGTATAATTAACTACATTCTACGCTTAACACCTATTGACACAATTTTTAGGAGCATCCTAGCATCCCGTGAGAGAGGGAAAGAAAATAACCCTTAATCCAGAATTCAGAAGCTTATCCATACTTTTGATATATATTTCTATGTATAATAAGTATGTATTTAAGTATTTTAAGTATGTTTACCCGTTGTCTAGTAACCATTTAACGAGTTTTATAAGGAAGCTTCTCTTGGGCCAGATAATTGGTGTGAGTGTAGGAAAGTTTATTTATTTATTTATTATTATCCATACTTTTATATTATGTATGCATAATGTTATCAAAAGTATGGATAAGCCTCTGAATTCTGGATTAAGGGTTAGTAATATTATAATATAAAACACTTCTTAGATAGATATATTATATTGTTTACTGCCAGTTAGAATTAACACACCATTTGAATTGCACAAAGGGTCCCACTGCAGGCAAAGGCCTCTATCATTGTAATCAAGCCATCGCTACAATTAATGGGTATTGGCTGAATCACCACGAAGAAATACACAACCACACAAACCCGGGCTCTGCGTCGAAAAATAAGAAAACACACATTGCTCAAAATGAAAATTGAACCAGCACCTTCTGATTATGATTTTGAGTTTTGCTTCTTGTCTCGTCGTTGCATTAATAAATAAATAAATAAATACAATTTGTTTACGCGAGATGCATACACATTTTCCCGTGCAATATATAAACTCAGCTCTCGTAATACCAGACACATTAAAAAGTTCATTTGTTAGCAACCTCTAAGAGTCTTTTTTTGTCTACAACGGGTAAGCGCTTGGCCTTTATCTCACCTGATGGTAAGTGACGATAAGGCCGAAGGTGGAAGCGCGCTTCACCCGGAATCCTTAACCACTGAGGAACTGGCTATCTTATCTCTATTGTCGGAACACAACAATGCTATAAACGTCGTTGTTATGGCGACAGAGTTAGATAACATGGTGGTACCTAGCCAGGCGGACTTAACAGCCCTACCACCGAGCACACAAAGATGTACCCCCCGCTGGGAATCGAACCCGAGACCTCTGGGTCTGAGACCGGTGGCTTAGCCACTAGCCCACAGAGGCGATGGCGAGGCGGAGGCAGCGGTCTACGCGACAGACAAGGGGTAAATGTAAGAAAAAACATACCCGGCGCCGCTATCCTGTGCTCTCCAATGTGCGTCATTTCCCTGTCCGGTCGCTCCTCGATCTTGATCCGGTCGCCGGAAGTGAGCGACATGTCTATAGAGCTGAGCGGCGCCGCCACGTAGAACGGAACGCCGTGGTGGCGCGCCACTATGGCTATTTGGTAGGTGCCTATCTTGTTTGCTGTGTCACCGTTCGCGGCGACCTGGCGATGGAACGGTGAGAGTTAGTTTGCAAGTAGTTTAGATTTTTTTTTAATATTAAGCTCGGCATATGACTCCACCCCACCTGATGTTAAGATGAAGTGGAGTTCAGGCGCGAGGACAACTGTGTGCAGCGTAGCATTTTAGTCACCCTTACCAAAATAGAATAGAATAGATATCAAAGATAAATTAATCTAAGATTCAAAGATTGGGTTGATCGACTAAAATTATCTGGCGAATACATCCGAACAAAGAACTGACTAATCTAAAAACAAAATTAAGATGAAGAATGTTTAATAATAAATAATTATAATTCTATGAGCAATGTGAATCGTATTATTACAGCTTCTTGAGAGAAAGACACAATTGTTAGTAGTTTTTTTCGTTAATCCTTCTCAAGAAACATTAAAAATACAACTGTGATAAATTTCTTTAAAAGGCGAAAGCTCGATGTTCTGTTACAATTACAAGTGGCTTGTTGGTGAAAACGGGTTATATTCACATTGATAATTACCCTTATCGTCTTTGCAATAAGAGTGACTTTCCCACACAGTACTTAATTTCCTATTTTCACTATCTGTAAGGGCTAAAACTGCTTTAAACGGGCGGGTGCCTGGCTCGTCGCGGGCACACGCTTAACGCAGTTTCAGTTTTAAAGCCTTTAAAATTTGGGGAGCTCGATGGCGCAGCGGCTAGCGCATTCGGCTTACGATCTTGCTTGCTAAGCCACTTTAGCAATGCCGGGTCGCTGGATGGGTCACCAAATTTAAAACATCTCGAGCTCCTCCGTGCTTCGGAAGGCACGTTAAGCCGTTGGTCCCGGTTGTTGTCGTAAAATGGCAGTCGTTAAAACCCACCAACCCGCATTGGTTCAGCGTGGTGGGTTATGGCCCAATATCCCCACATGCTATTGTCCACGTGGGAGGCCTGTGCCCAGCAGTGGGACGTTTATAGGCTGATGATGAAAGTTTGGGGATAGTAGTTATGATTGTATATGATTGTACTTACGCGGTCAGCCCCCACGACGACGGCGGTGATGTTCCTGGTGTGCATCAGCGCGGAGACCATGCTGTCGACGATGAGCGTGGCGGGCACCTTCTCGTGCACCAGCTCGTAGGCGGTTAGCCGCGCGCCCTGGTTGTAGGGGCGCGTCTCTGTACAGTACACGTGCTCTGGAAGCAGCAACGCCATCCAAAAAAAAAAAATTTTCCCAATCTCACACTAATTATCTAACCAGAGTTAAGCTTCTTTTGAAACTCAACCTTTTTTCATGTTTTTTGAGTTAGCTTCCAGAGAGTAGCTCTAATTAATTAATGTAGGATGTATTAAATAGGTACATAACATAAACAATGCAGAAGTGTCTCCATTATCATCATCAGCATGTAAATATCACAATTAGTAGGCTCGGCAAGACTTTAAAATAGTTGTGGCTGAGATCCATTTCCTGGAAACACATATCCTTCAGGAGAAAGCGCTTCTTCGAAGTCTCTTCTGAGCAATAAGATATAAAGCAACTGTTTCTTACCTAGTTTCTTTGATTCGTGCAAGTATCTGATGACTCCTAAAGCTGTCCCATAGCCGGCTGTGGCAAGAGACCCAGTGTTACAGTGCGTCAGTATCCGAACTAAACCATCTCCTTTTAAACTATTCAATATTGCTTCACAACCATACTTTCCTATCGCTTTATTATCTTCTATATCTTTCTTTAACATGCCTTCTATGCTCTTAATAAATCTACAAAAAGATGCATAAATTTAGAACTTAATTAATCAATGTCTTTAGGTCTTGAACCAGTAAAAGGCAGAAACACACCTGTCTTTAAATTCACTAGCCGAGACATTTTCATCTGCACCTAAAGTATTTGCTAAATTTATCAGTTCATCGGCTGCCAATTTTATGTTTACAGCTGTTGGCCTTGCTGACACCAGGTAATTTAGTTTACCTTCAATCTGTAATATAGGGGTGGAGTAAATAGTGTTTTATTAAAGTGTTTTTTAATAAAAAGTTTTAAAGTATACAAATACCCATTGACTCTTCCCAATCTTATGAAGTCAAGGCAAAAGGGTAAATTAGTTTTTAGTAATTAAAATATACACACTCTAAATAATAAATACATTTATTATTTATATTATAGTATGGTGTCACTTTTTTTATACATTTGAATCATAAGTAAAAAGTATGAATTGTCTAAAGTGGCCTTTTTTAGACCTACAGGTGAGACAACAGAGATGAACGAGAAGCTCATTTTTGTGAATAGACTTGACTTTTGTTGTGGATTAAAACTTAGTTTAGTACATTTATTCCATTTATTATTAATTAATAATTATTTATAAATGTAAGTAAGCAAGCCAACAGCCTTGATATTGGAGTATTTCAAAGTGTTACTGTCTGACCCCACATCCATTAAACAACTCTGATTTACAAATTTTTAGCAAAGCCTTAAAATTCAACTAGATTATAATTAACCAATTTAAGATATTTCATTATTATTGGTTTATTACTTGTTTTTTATTATTTTAAGTGTAACAGTTACAATGGGGCAGACATGTAATTATTGTACAAAAGCCCTTAAAAATAAATAAAGAGAAAAAAAGCACTAAAGAAATAAATTAATACAATAAAAAAGAAGTAATATAAAAAATGAATTAGGCTGACCTCTTGCCTCATAACCTTCTTATCATCATTTTCATCCTTGAGCAGCTCCACTGCCAGAGATAAGCACCCCACTATAGCTATAGCAGGGGCCCCTCTCACCTAAAAGATTAAAGTTCATAACTGATACATATGATATTCTAAACAGTGATAATATGAAATATTGCAAAAGAAACATCCACTTTCATAAGAATCAGTTAGTCCTCACTTACATTCTTATATTAAAAATTATTAAGGTAGGTAAGTATCCAACTCATTTAGGTAAATATGCCCTAATATATCCCATACCTACAACAATAATGAAGCTACTTTTTATCTTTTGACCATAATTAATTATGAAATAGGAAATTTATTAATTTTTACCTGCATTTTATTAATAACTTTCCAACCATCTTCGACGCCTTGCACTTTAACATATCTGGTTTGAAGAGGCAGTAGTAGCTGGTCCAAGATTTCTAGGCTACCGTTTTTGTATCTTATAGATTCTAAACTCATCTTGGATTGGAAACCGTATAAGACTGAAAAATTATCCAGATAGCAATAAATTACATTAATCATATGGCAAATAATTAATACTAACTGATAAGATACCTATCACTTCCTCTGAGCAAATTATCTTAGTTTTCACTCTAAACAATCCCTTTTCTGTGCTAAATTTTAAAACTAACCTTAGTAAATTATACAATTTCTCCGCTATGTGCCAGCATATTTTTATTAATACCTGAAAGATTTGTAATATACAAATTGAAATGAAATGAAAATACAATCAAGCGAAACGAAATTCGAGAGATGCATACGTCTGTCAGTGTCACAAAGACGTTTGCTTCACTATTTTACCGTTCACACTCCCACATGTTATTTTTTTTTTACGTAACTTGCGGAAATGATGTTAGAGCACAGCACTGTTAAAGACAAAGTCTATGGTTAGGTTTTCAATGATGCCAGAAGAAATATTACAACTGAAGTTACTAATTGTGCAGTTTTTCTAAGAAATTAGCTCCCTCTCTTTCAAAATGAAATAAAATGCAAAAAACACAAACAGTAAAAGTAGATGATGATGTTTGTGTCTCCGTAACAAAATTAATTTTATTAACGAATTTTGGTTTCCCATGCCATCTTCCAAATTATTATTTTTTATGAGTTATTGCGATTTAAACTTCCATAAGTATATTATAGTTGATTGATTTTAGTTTTAAAACTAAGTAAACAAAAATGTTCTTAAATTATTTAGGTCCCTGTCTTTGATTATATACATGTCTAAATAAAGCCTGGCCGTAAAAAAACGTAGAAAAATTTATAGGCCAAAATTGGTCTATCGCGCAATCCTGGCGGTCAGTGTCATTGTGCCGTCAAGCCGTGTTTACCTCCCGCGTTTCGGTGAAATTGTTCGCAAAATGACCGTTTGCTCAGTGAAATTCCGTCAAAACTGCAAAAGAATTTTTTTTTCGAAAAGGTAAGTCACGTTTCATCTATATGTATCGATAAATTTTAATGAAAATTTAAAGTTTAATAACAATAACGGCCATGTACGCGTAGTGTTGCTGGTATCAAAATGTAGAATTCCCATTATTGGTGGCAAAATATAAAAGGAGGTTTAAATATAATAAGTATGATAAAAAATACTCAGTCTTGTAAGTTAGTATTTATACATGGTCTTGTTGTAAATAAAGTAAATACAATAAATATAATTATTATGGAAACGCTTTCAAAGTTTTTCTTTTTTTTTAAACTGATGTCTGATTTATAAGAGCGTGAAAAAATGTCACGGTTCCTATTCGATGCCGAATGTTTGTAAACATATTACTGTCATTTGTGCAAATGTCTAGTTTCACTAGGATTTTTACTGTTTTTTGAAAGAAAGACACAAAAGTTAACTGTTTTCTTGTGAATGTCTTTCAAGAAAAAGTAAAATCCTACTGCAACTAGGTATAACAGTAATCTGTTTACAAACATTCGTCATCGAATTTGGCTGGATTATAGGTTCCGTTCTAAAACAAGAAAAAATATAATACTTACTGTAACTATTATTTTAAATTGTTATTGTGGTATGGTATCGTATCGATATTCGAAACGAATAAAAAAAATATTATGTTTAAAATGGAATGTACGTAAGTATTTATGTAAGAAGTGTGTGTTTAAGTATATGTATGTAGAGGATGGTAGTATGTATGCTTCAGAGCTCGATAGCGCATCGGCTAGCACGTTCGGCTTGCGATCTTGCCCGCTAAGCAACTTTCGCAATGCCGGATCACTGGACGGGTGACCAAATTTAAAATATCTTGAGCTCCTCCGTGCTTCGAAAGGCACGTTAAGCCGTTGGTCCCGTTTGTTGTCGTATGATGACAGTTGTAAAACCCACCAACACGCATTGGACCAGCGTGGTGGGTTATGGCCCAATATTCCCTCGTGCTATCTCCACGTGGGAAGCCTGGCCCAGCAGTGGGTCGGTTATAGGCTGATGATAATGATGATGACGATGTTTGAGAAAGTGCGGGTGTATGTTTGTGCCCCTAAAAGGTCAATATTTCTCGTCTCATGTAGGTAAACTATTGGACACGGATATTGATGAGCAGTCATCACATTATGTAACCTTTACAACTGTTCGACCACATAGCAAACATTTTAATTTTCAGATTTCCAACTGATCCGGTAGAAAGAAGTCGTTGTCGAAATATTTAACTACAAGGTTTCAACATAATAAGAAGTTAGAGAACATGAAAAATGATGTAACATCCAAACGAAAGTTATTTAAGAAACAAATACAAAGAGAACGCCATTAATTGTTTTGATTTTAATTTAAAATATTTAAATTTCTCATAAAAAAAATCAATTTTGATTAAGTATTAAATGTAAATCATCCTGCCTGTTGCTTCTATTTCGTCCCTATTACAAACATATCACACGCACGCAGGCTTCCATTAGCGCATTATTTTATTGTACTCGCCCTCGCCTTCAATCATCCATTTTTTCTAAACACACTAGCTTCTTTTATGCGTTATACCTACATATACGATAGACATACCTAATTTAAAAAGTTATGTTATGTTATGAATCATTTTAAAATAATATTGTGCATAAATATTTTTTCCCTACTTTATCAGAAATTAGGCATTCGCTGGCAACCATTTGCGCTAGTGTCAGATACGCGGCTGTCACGCACACTTCAAATTCAATACAAAAACCGGGCGGATTTTGAGAAGCGTTTGTACCGCGATGCTCCGTCTAGACATGTATATAGTCAAAGGTCCCTGTATTCTTCTGTGCGCTGTGGTTTCTTGCGCCCTTTCATTTTTCTTTTCATGCCGACTATCGGCACGCGACGCTCCGTAGATTTGGACGATTCAAAGTACCTAATTGATTTTATTGAATAAATATATTTTGACTTAGACTTTGACTATTTTACTTTAGGTACCAAAGTGTTATTAATAAATACTGAACTTGGAAATTTCTATCTGAAACTGGAATTCATAACAATTCTAAAACCTTATTTTTTTCTAAAACTAGAGTAATGGGGTTATTTTAAATTGTTTGTTTATGTTGTACGTAAATAACGTACTTAATTTATTTTTTTATGGAAAAGGTACACCAACATACATAATATGAAACAAAATTTAATGAAGTTAACGACATTTTATTAAAATGAACCTATGAATAACTGGACTGCGCACTATGAACGTAAAATCGAGCCGAGTGAGAGGCATAAGGTATATAGTATTTTTTTTTATAAGGTGTCCATATTTCTTTAATATTTATCGGGATACCTACAACAACTAACAAAACTGTTACCTATTTCATTTTATTTAGACATGACAATGTGTGTACTTATGAGATATCTACAGGCAGCTCAATTTATCTGTTCCGGCGGTAAAAGGACCTAATGAAATCACATGCATTCGATTACAGCTGTAATGACTGACTTATTTAGAAATATTGGCCGAACAATGCCATGAAAATTATTCGTTTATTATTTTAACAAATAAATGACGTTGAAACTGCAAGAATTGTTCGCTTTTGTTATTTTCACAGTGTCATGTCGTATAGCGTACTACTGTGCAGCTGATGTTAAAACTACATTAATAGGTCATAAGACCGCCGGCGGTCGCGAAACAATTGATTTTCAATTGTGTCTGGTTTTACGGTGCTCAAGGGGTTAATTTTACAGAAACGAGAATGAATTAACCATCTAGAATTGGCGATTTTCTGACAGCCAAAAAAAAATAGTTCATAAACACTCGATAGATGGCGTTTATAAAAGCCGAGCCGTAGACAAAGGATGTAATAAATTGTGCACTTTTGCTTGACAACCAAAAAAAAAATGTATTTTCATTTCAGGATCTTTTTCTATTTTCCTTCGTTTACAGTTTGACAGGCACAATAATGATATTTTCTGATACCATTACACAGCCATACACGTGCTTTAAATGGACTCGCCTTCTACTAAGCGCCATCTATGAAGAAGGTACTTTGTTCTATGAAGGTCTACAATTTTTTTTTTTTTTTATTACGGAAAATAATTAACTACTACTACTGCTACTATTAGAAACCTTAGGAGCGTTTTAACATTTTTCGTACGTAAATCTAGAACTTGGGAGTTTTTGAAGTGATATTAGTCATATAATTTATTTCTTTAGCTTCTTTTAACTTCAATAATTGGAATAATCATGTATTTTTATTGTAACTCTATTAACCAAAACTCGATTTAATTGGATAATTTACTACGAAAACAGCGGATTTAGAAGGCGCAATTTTCAGATTACGCACGAAGGCTCAACTTTGAAGTCATTTTACACCAATTATTATTACTAAATGAGAACGTGAAAAATATACACTAAAAGAAACATATCCTTAAATTGAAAATGTATTTTGGAAAATTTCAGTTCATTAACTTGTAATTTTATCACGTTTAAGAAAGTGAAAAACAGAGAAATTTACCAAAAAAAACCAGTTATATCTTATAATCTAGAAGTCATTAGGCAACATAAATAATTTTATAGGTAAGAAGAAAGATTGTACTATAAATGTGTAAAAAATAAAAATTATCCCTCCTCAATCTTTTATGAGATAATTGTTCAAAGTTAGCATAAAATCGGGTCGTTCGCACGGCCACCACGCACGGCCTCAATCAGTCGCGCTCAGGCGCTCGTCGACGTAGGACCTATGTCGCTTGACCTTCCGGCCGCCCCAAAAATGCCTAGCGAGAATTTACGTCGTCGTTTTTTATTTGTGAATCTGTATTAGATTGTTCATTTAGGCAACATTTTGATGAATAGTGGATCTTATAATTATTTTCTCTACAAACTTGTTATTATTAAAAGCTTTTATTTAACTTGTAATGTTTGTATGTATAGTCAGCAACAAAAGTAGATACACAATTTCGACAGCTATTAACTCTTATGTCTTTAGGAATAGAAACTACGAACTGTCATATATGTGTATCTCCCACGGAAATATATCATGATATATTTCTGTGGTATCTACTTATGTGCGTTCGGGTCAAATCTTGCAAAGGAGATTTGGACCCCTTCTCGGGAACTGATCGAGCTGAAATGTAGTATACCTACGTAACTTCGATGACAATACAATAATATGCACCATGGAGCTGATATGATGATGCAGTCATAGGGATTCTGCAATGAAACAATATAACTCCGCCGTGTTTGGGCTTGTTTGATTTGTCTTGACTAAAACCATAACCTTGTGTGGTGCGGCACCACCCAGGGTCTGATTATGAAGGTGGTCATAGGAACTTCTGAACTACCTATATAGTTTTATAAATCTTTAATTAAGTCAGTACTTATACAAATAAACAAATAGAAATAGGCTTAAATACTAAAATTAGACGACGGAAAAAATGTCACTGAAAAGTACGAAATAAAAAATATCATAGTGATGTCAGAATATAGCCGTCATCGCATGCTAACTTCCCTAAGGATTGCTTAAAGTGGCATGCGACCACGACTATAGTATCTGAACATCACTATGCTACTCCCTTGTTTCGTACTTTTCATATGGATTATTTGCGTTTTCCGTAGTCGGGTTTAAGTTTTTAACATTTTTTTTCATTTAAATTATTTTAGGATTTTTAACGATAGCTCTTTTGCCAATATATTATAAGTAGTTACTGTCTGTCTGTGCCAGTTAACCGTGCAATTTATGTTTAATACCCCAGATTGTACCAAAAAGTCACCAAACTACGCGATATAGATTGCTTGTCATACAAAACCGTCGCTAATCTGACGTCGAACCGGAGGCTAACTGACTAATTTCAACACCTATCGCAATACCTTTCAAGTAGAAGTACTACATTGTTTCGCTAGTTTTATTATTTTAAAAATTATTTAGTAATAAGCAAACTAGCAAAGCAATGTACTTGTACTTGAAAAGTATTGCGATGGGTGTTGAAGTTAGACAATTACCCCCCGGTTTCATAATATAAAGCTAAAAAGAACAAGTTAATTAAAAAAAAACGATGTTGAATATTGACAATTCTTTTCACTTTTTAGAATAGAATAGAAATAAATTTATTCAGCATCAAAAAACACAACGTAAACATTTTACGGATTAACTCGCGTTTAATTTTACTACGTAAAATAGTTTTTCAGTTTCCTAACGACCGTCACGTCAATCATTTTTATATTTAACCGATTATGATTATGATTGACGGTAGGCAAATAACTTCTAACTTATACCCTTAGATTAAAACAAAAAGGGAAGATACGGCGTGCTCCTACTTGTAGTCATTCAAAATATAGTCCTACTCAACTACCTACTTAAGCAAACACTCACACACGCACACCTATAAAGTGTAAATCGAGCGAGCGAGACAAAGCGGTAAGTTTCAACGTCAGCGCGAGGGAGTCAGCGAGTAGCGCGTTGACGTCTCGGTCGCTTCGCAATATAGTCCTACTCAACTACCTACTTAAGCAAACACTCACACACGCACACCTATAAAGTGTAAATCGAGCGAGCGAGACAAAGCGGTAAGTTTCAACGTCAGCGCGAGGGAGTCAGCGAGTAGCGCGTTGACGTCTCGGTCGCTTCGCAACAGACGAGTACGTACGACCGATTCCGACGCCACTGCGGAGTAGCGTCTTTCTCTTTTTCACACAGCAGAATATCCGCAATAGTGCGATGTAGCCTGTTCGCTTGGCAAATTGTGACTGAAGTGAAATTGTGCCTTTAGGCCTAATTTTGGCGGCTCACTCACGAGACGCTAATGCCGTATCTTCCCTTTTTATTTTAATCTAAGCTTATACCTAACTAATATTACAAAAAAAAACTATGTAATCTAGTAAAACTAAACGTGAGTTAATCCGTAAAAAGTGTTTCATTTCATTGTGTAGTGCTCGCTTAAGCCTTAGAAAACAGTAAGTAATCTTTTAGACAACTAAATATGACATCGTGTATGTACTTGAAATATATTTCGGCATAATTTTTTTCTTTCCTGTATTATTGAATTTATAGTTCCATACATGTTTTAGTTTGTTTAGTTTTGGTACCATAGATTTATAATTTACATGACAGGCCATTAAACTTAATTAACAACTAAAAAATTATGAAAAATAGTGTCCTAACATACATTTTTAAATTTCGTACTCAAAAATTTAATATTTTAACTGCCTTACATAGTATCTACTTAGGTGAGAGAGTCACGTCAGAGCGAGCCAGAGGCGCGTCATCATTTCGTAGATGCAGACGCATGGCTGTTTGTTGTTATTCCGAATTAGCCAAATAGGTACAGCCGTTCTGAAGTAATGCACAAAGATACATACGTGTCCAATTGTGTCCAATGGGCGATTTTCCGAGATCAAAAAAAAAGAAATTGGTTCGTAAATGACTTCATAGATGGCGCTTAGCATAGATTATAATAATAATAATAATAATGAAATCGTTTATTTTCTCTCCACAATAATAAATAGGTCTTAATTATTCTATGACTTATTGCTAATTGTAGTTATAGTTACATTTTTATGACCCATATCGTTGTGAGAGACTGGTGCCTGGTAGGGGTTAAAGAAAACCTGTAGAACAGGTCACCAGGGCCCTCCCGCGGAAATTAATCAATTGACAAGTGGGTGTCTAAACTACATTTTTTTGGGAAAGCAACATAGATAAGAAATAGATAAGTACCAAGCCTTGCGAGAAAAAGTAAGTATTACAGACTAAGGGGTAGATGCGAGTTACATCAAATAGATTTGATTCTTATGTGCTAGAAGTATGTATATATGTGTGTGTGTGTGTGTGTGTGTACATGTGAGTGTGCGTGTGTGTGTGAGTGAGTGCGCGTGAGTAAGTTAGTGAAGGATGTAAGTTATTTATATTACTTGATAGTTGTGAGAATCTTTTCAGTCTCTTCATAGTTTAGCGACTTAAGGTATGTCATAGTTTCCTTTTTACAGTTGTATTTATTTAGCGGGAATAAGTTAAGTGTTTTATTCAATTTGTTGTAGAGGTGTGGGCCAAGGAAGGTAAATGTTTTGTGGCAAAATGCAGTGTTATTTTTTCTAGTATGACACACAGTGTATTTTCTTCGTTTTCCTTCTACATTGCTAAGGTTATATGTTAGCAGGGCATGTTGTTTAGTAACCGTGTGTAGTATAAAGGATTGCCTGATCGTGAGAAGATCCCAATATTTGTATAGCTCGAAGGTAGGTGAGCGAAAGGGAAGGCCAGCGCTGACTTTAAGTAATGCTCGGTGTGCTCTCTCAGCTTCGATGAGGAAGGTTTTAGCTGAGCCGCCCCATGCTGTTATACAATATTCAACGAGTGACTGACACAGGGAGAAGAAAACCATTTTGATAACGTTGCGGTCAGCTACATTCCTAAGGCATTTGAACAGGTAGATTAGTTTACGTAATCTAGAAACAAGAGTTTCAATGTGTTCCTTAAAGCTGAGCGTACGATCCAATAGGACTCCCAAGTATTTAGTAGAGTCAGTTTGGCATATTTGGGGGCACTTACATTGCTGTTTGTTTTGTTTTGTATGGTGCATGGTAAAAGGAGGGTTCATGAAGAGCACGTGTATGGCTGCGTAATATTTATTCTATTCCAAAATAGAAATAGGTTCTGGATGTCCTGAATATAAATAGGTAAGGACTTACTATTTTTTTATTCTTTTGGTAGACAAGTAAAAGTGTAGAATTTATTACAGCCCTTAGGTAGGTACGGCTGGTGACCGGCTTTTATAAAACGACATCTATCGGGTGTTTTTGAACTAATTTTTACTTTTTAATTTGGGCTGTCAGAAAATCGCCCATTGTGGCCAATAAAGCCGTAAGCAACCGCTACTTATGTTTATTTTTGGAATGTGCTCATGAAGCCCTATCATTTGATATCAAACACGGCAACATTTTTTTTAGTTTCTACTTCATGTCTTTCAAAGGGCGCCATATTCGATTTAATGTAACGTCATAGCCTTTAACCAGTGATTTAGGTACTTCCAATGATACCTACCTCATTTTGTCAAATTATGATTAGTAGTTTAGAAGTTGTGAGGAAACAGATGCACGAACATACATACATACATATCTATTATCGGTCAAGATCATAATCTCCCTTTTTGCTTCGCCGTTGTCGGGAAAAACTAGTTTATTTTTAGCCTAAGTAGCCTAGTACCTAAGTACCTACCTACTCTGTTAATTATAATAAAATTTCATTATCCAAATTTGTATAAATTTAATTTAAATACCTACATAAATAATATATTGTGGTCAGTATTTTTATTTTCTTCGTAAACTTTTTTTTTACTTATTAAAATATAGGTACGCCATAGCTACAGCATCACAGACCACGGAATCGCCGCGCGCCCGCTATTGCCCGGGCGCGCGGCGATTCCGTGCTCTGTGTAGATCAAATTCAAGATCGTTCAGTCGTCCCGGGTCGCAACTGTGTACCGTACGCACAAAGTACTTTTTTATATACGGCCGTACGCGTGAGGCAAAACTCACACAATCACTCCGTCGCGTTGTCGAGCGGTAAAAACCTAAACATCGAGCGCGGAAAAATGTTACAACACTCTTAATTACAAAACATTTTAAAGTAAAATTTGAAATTCAATAGCTATCAATATTTCCTTTAACTCAAGATGGTTTAGGTAGGTAATATAAAAAAGATATGTGGACGCTTACTTCCTTCTCGGTACAATGAATCAAAAATTGTTGGAATCGCACTAGCTAGGAGCAAGAACCCTACAGAAGCCACTGTAATCCAGTAAATGAGCTTCAAAATGTTTTGAACACAGCACACTAGATGATTTGGGCTGCCAATGTTCTTTTCATATTACTCAACCAGGCATTTTAAAATAATCATCCTTCGGAAACATAAAAATGATTTCATTAACAAAATTTATCCCTAATGAAATAATATATTGCATTCTTAAATCTAATCAATCTCTGGAGCCTAAATACAGCCCTGCAAAATTGTACAAGTATATGAAACGTCAAACGAGATCGGAGTTATATACAATAACAAACAATAACCAATTATTTATTGGTTATTGTTACCACAAGAATCTTTCAGAAACTACTTCACGTTAAGTTTTTACGAGATTTGCACTTAGGACAATTATTCACTACTTCTGCAATGCCGAAAGATTAATAATAATCACACAATTACTAAAAAACCATTATGAGATTAGATGGCACAACTAAACTTACAAATGGAAAGTAATTTCAGGTGTTTTTCTATATGAGGAGTTGCCGCCAATGATATTTTATGTTTCATTGGTTGCTTTTACAACTGAAATTAAATGTGCGTGTTTAAGGTGCAGTTAAGTCCAACGACTATCGATAGCATCAGTTATGTTATGGTTCCGATAACGCGCATAAAATGAAAATATTATTATTAATATATTAATTATTGATGATGTTGCCCAACCAACTCGCAAGCCAACTCAACACAATACAGCCCTGAGTCCAACCGGGCGCGAGCCTGGCAAGCGCTGCCATCAAGGCTCCAAACGCAAACAGAGGGTGTAGGAAGCAAAACAGTCTCTGGTTTGGGAGCAACGCGCAGGTGGGCAACAATTTCCTATTGGGGACCCGAGTCCCCTCCCCTCCTACTGGCAGGAGGCGGGAGATGGCCTTGCGCCAACGGATCCCAAGCACCACCATAAGTGGAGGGGATAGCCGAGCCGATGGGAGAGGGGGTGGCGACGAAGGTGAGAAGTTCACCCGATCCCTGCCATGAGCATGGGCGCATACAGGGTGGTGACCGAACCACCCTAGCGTAGGTTGTCGCCCAATGGCACCCGCCCGCTGCAGGCCGATTGTCGCCTCCAAAGGCCCTACCTCTTCTAGACCTCCTCCCCGAAGGGACAGGAGCATGAGTTACAAGATAAGAAATGGCCCCCCGATCGGGCCCCTTTTTAACTGTAATTATTATTATGTTAAGTGTTAGATTAAAAATGAAAAAAACACGAATTCCTTTTTTGTCATTTTTAAAACACCCTTGAAGTTTCTTGCGGTTTCTAGCAGTCACCTTATATTTTGCGCGTGCGACGTTGCCAGCTTGCAGTAACAGGGAGAATGATAATTACATTACCCACTTTATACATCGTCATTTGAATAATGTGATTTTTATGAAATAAAATAAATAAGGCCAGCGGCCCGGACAGCATTCCAGCTAGACTACTTAGGGTCTGTGCGCCTGAATTGTCTCCGGTTCTAACGCGTCTTTACCGCCTTTCTCTTCTTACTAGAGCGGTTCCTCAGTCCTGGAAGCCTGCAAATGCCAATATTACGCAGCCATACACGTGCTCTTCATGAACCCGCCTTTTACCATGCGCCATACTAATCTATGCTAAGCGCCATCTATGAAGTCATTTACGAACCAATTTCTTTTTTTTTGATCTCGGAAAATCGCCCATTAGCAAAAATTAATGTTTTGTCGTTTTTATTATTAAAAAACTCATAGTAAAGCATACATATTATGAGAAATCACTAACGTATGAAATGATAATTCCTGGTCTTTCACACCTCCTTTTGTTGTTCTTGACGAACAATAAACAGCTGAACAAGACATTATGTCAATTGTATATTACAAAAATAACACAAACACTAAGATTTCTTAATATTTCACTATTATTTCGCACAATCCAGCAATGTTTTGACCGAGTGGTCGGTCATAAAATGACACGTCTCACACCGATAGTGCGTCGCTGCCAAACGTACATTCACTATCTCTTTTATTCATATCACACTACAGTCATACAGACAGAGATACAAATACTTTACTTTGACACACGTATGTAAAAGCGGCAACGTCGTAAGACTCTGTCCATGTAATATTTGGTCCGAGCTCAGAACAATAAGTTATTGTTCTGAGGTATGTAGGTAGTGTTAAATAAATACCAAAATAGTACCTAGAAATGTAGGGTGTCCATTATTTATGCCGATTTAGACGACCTTTCGCTTTGTCGAGTGGTTAGTACGTCGGTTCTGGGGCACGATAATGCTATATAATCTCAACTAAAACACAACTGAACCGTCGTTAGACGTACTTTTATACTGCTATCGCGTTTGACACACGCGATAGCGCTATACGAAGTCGGCAGAACGGCTTCGGACCTGCGGTTCAGTTGCGATTTGGTTGAGATTAATAATATACGTCAGTGGTTTTGATGTTGTTTTGTTGATGATGATGTTGGGTTTGCTACGGAGCGAGATTGAATGCAGTCAAGGCAATTTTTTTTGCTTTAAGTAGGTATGGAGGAGTTTGGCCTCCAGTTTTCTCTATAACTTCATGGTTGACACTAACTGGACAGTGTTTCCGCGTAAGGATTACAAAATACTGCTAATATTATCTTTCATAATAATTTTTAATCTATGCTCTAAGTTTTTAATATATCGTTTCGGAAAAAAAACAGACTCAAGAAAAAGTTTTTAAAAGTATCCTTGCTAGGGTATTAGTTTATATATAAAATAATTCGACTGGTAAGTAACGAAAATGTGTAATTTTAGGGAAGTATATCTCCATAAAAATTTCTTATTATTCAACTTGTAGTGTGTTATTCAAAATGAAATATTTTTTTGTAAATTTTTGTATTAATTTTCAATGCTTCGATTCTTACGGGGACTGTGAAATCTGTGTTTTTTTATTTACTTTATTTTGGACAATAAACAGTCATGTATTTATACAATTAGTAGTAAAATAACTATAAAATATTTTTAGGTAGGTGTATCTGAAAACTAAGTTAGCGATTATTACTTTTACATACAGATGTATAATTATAGGTACGTCTGTGCTTTAACACGAGTTAGTTACAACAATGTTTTTATTACATGCGTCTTAGGGCCTAGTTCATGAAGTACAACGTAACCGAGGATTTTATAATCATTCGGTTATTTTGTAACAATTGTTTAAATAAGACGCGTTTTTTTTGTGTTCGCCAGGAATTTTTTATCATCTGTATTTGTAACCAAATGTTTTTGAATGAATATGTCAAAAAGTTGTATTTTCCAAGCTCCCTTCAATTAAATCAAAAAATTCCAATGCACTACTTTTGTGTAAATGAAATCGTTTATTAAATGCTTTCTCATCATATTCCTCAAAATAATTGCGACGTTTTTGAAATTTACGGGGAGCGCGCAAAATTATTTCAATAGGTAGTTTCTAAATCATCCAACACATTCTCCTCTTCCAATATATAATTTATAGCGTCTTGCATTTTTATACGTAAAAATACGAAGCGATGAAATGACATTAAACAATGGTTAACCCGAGTATGTTTAAGCTGCCACCATGTTTAAGCTAAACAGCCGATTACTGTAACTAAACAATGTTTAAGGCTTGGTGAACAGCAAATTATTGATAACAGCCGACTATGATTTAACTGTTTAAAACTTAAACATGTATTGGTGAACTTAGGTCTAGAACATTAAACCAACTGCTCTATGGCCGGCTTGCTTGCAAATGCTAAATGAAATGAGGTTCCAGGCTTTAGTCACACTCATGGATGATTTGAACACATTCAATCAATGTTAGTAATTTGTTCGAAACTTTCGTAAGATAAATTATTACCTACTTATAGATTTATATATTATTTTGTTGTATTTGTCATCATAACTCTTAACTACCTAATCGTTGTAAATCTTGTTTGGTCATTAATAAAGATTCTAGGATTGGTGGTGCATTTGACCGATAGAAGACTGTTATTACATGACATGACATCGAGCCACCCGAGCTTTTAAAAACAGATCTGTTGGTTTAGATTTTTTCCACAAATCTTATTCTTTTCCAGTACCACATTTCAAGACTAAGATGTTCTTGAAATATGGTACTCATCTTTGTTATCTCATACTATCTCAGAAATAAAATTCATCATAATTATTTTTTTTGCATGTGCGTACTTGACCTACCTACCACGTGCATTTGTTCATAAATGAATGCATGCGCTGGCAACACCGTCCATTTCCGCCCGGCATCATTGAGAGACGCATCGTCATTGTGGTTCGCGAGTAACAAAATTGTGTGGATTTCCAAAAAAAAGCAAGATGTCCTTGCCCCGAGTCTACTTTGATGTTGCTGCTGATGGAACATCTCTTGGGAGAATTGTTGTTGAGGTAGGAAATGTTTGTAAAGCGTAAACTTGAATGATCGCCGGTTCCGGCCGGTGTGTGATGTTGCTCGACCACGCTATTTCTCGAAGCGTTCATGACTTAGGCGTTACCGGAGTGACCTCATGTCATGCCTGTGATTCAAATTAAAGATGATTATTTGTGTTTTTGCAGAATAGAGCAAGAGTGGTTTTGCATCTAATAATAGATTTGTGGCGGTGTTTATTACAAACTTAACTTGGTAATAATTATAAAATAATTGTCGGCAATCTGAGATAACATACGATAGTTGAAGGTCATTTACATGCGAAAAGGATAGTATGCTAGTGGAATTTGCCGATCATTCCTAGTGTTTCCTTATCTGACTGTTGTTTATTAGCATGGTATCGCGAACGCGAATGCAACCACACCTTGAATGTCAAAAAAATTCAGTTACATTGAGTGGTCAATTTTAATAATTTCTGTGTTCGTTTTTTGCTCATCGAGACGATAGGTAATATAATATTACATCAAGGTTTTTGTTGACGTATCTACTTTTTTTGTTACAGCTTAGAACAGATGTGACCCCTAGGACCTGTGAAAACTTCCGTGCGTTGTGCACGGGAGAGAAGGGTTTCGGTTACAAGGACTCCACCTTCCACCGCGTGATCCCCAACTTCATGCTCCAAGGGGGCGACTTCACAAACCACAATGGCACCGGCGGAAAGTCCATCTACGGCGAGAAATTCACTGACGAGAACTTCGTCCTGAAGCACACTGGACCTGGCGTTCTGTCCATGGCGAATGCCGGCCCCAACACGAATGGCTCCCAGTTCTTTATCACCACTGTTAAGACCTCCTGGTTGGACGGCAGACACGTCGTCTTCGGTAATGTCGTCGAAGGTATGGATGTTGTCAAACAAGTGGAAGCCTTGGGGTCCCAGTCTGGCAAGCCCTCCAAGAAAGTGGTCATCTCCGAATCTGGTCAGCTTTCCTAAATTAATTCTGTAATAAAGTGTAATACAATATTTAAGTTTAAAACACTTTTTCCTCCTAAGCAATACCTTCCCAGACAAGAATAATATAAAGTTAACTATGGGTCATTCCAGTAATGTTACTAATATAATGCAAAGTTTAGGTCGCTAACTAGGAATAAATTGCATTTACTTCTGTGCATTGTTTGTTCATAATAAACTATTATATTAATTCATAGATATTCGACATTGTAACATTCTAGATGTCTTGGCTAGCGATTAGGAGTCTGCTATGAGCTAATTGCCATTTATGTCACTCTCATTTTTAAACACTGTATGAATATAAAATTAAATGAGATGATATTGTTTCATTTCCTTTGTATTTAATTTATATTATCTCGGATAAAGACGTGATCTTATGACAAATGTTAACAAAACTTTCCTTCTGATGTCCCTACACCTCACCACGGACTACCTGGTAAAGTACGAATATACATCATAATAAATCACGACTATCCCCGAAGGGTTAGACGGAGACTGCCATGAGGACTGCAAAAACCAAATAGCGACTGCACATGTGCTTAGCGTGATAAGTGGTGAGCCCATCGTCGCTCTAAAGCTGGCCACTGATGATCAGTTTTTCCCATCAGTTGAACTGACGTCAGTCCAAAATTTGATCGTGAATGTCAAATCGTCACTCCAGAGCTTTAACTGACGGCGCGACACTGAATAGCCGGCTGAGCCCATCGTCGCTCTAAAGCTGGCCACTGATGATCAGTTTTTCCCATCAGTTGAACTGACGTCAGTCCAAAATTTGATCGTGAATGTCAAATCGTCACTCCAGAACTTTAACTGACGGCGCGACACTGAATAGCCGGCGCGTCGCGCCAAACAACTGACCGTGAGTGTGATCGTCACTCCAATCGCGTCAGTTCGAATTTCTCCAATGAATATAGATCCTCAGAGCCAAACGTTAAGTTCAAAATTGATTGTACCGGCCGGTCGAGACTGACGAGCCGGCGTGACGCGAGTGAGTGGGGAAATCTGTTTGGCGTAAAACCATTTGGAGTGACGCCACAGTTTTACGCCTGGACTGACGCGCAAAACTGATAGTCAGTGGCCAGCTGATGTATAAATAAATATAAATAAATCTTTCCTACAATCACACCAATTATCCAACCCAAGAGAAGCTTCGAAGAAACTCGTTAAATGGTTACTAGACAACGGATAAACATACTTAAAATACTTAAATACTTATTATACATAGAAAACACCCAGACCCAAGACAATTTAGAAAAACAATAATTTCTAAATTGACCCGACCGGGGATCGAACCCGGGACCCCAGAGATGGCAACACCATGAAAACCGGTGTACAAACCACTCGACCAAGGAGGTCGTCAAGTATGTATGTGCAATCTTTAGTCCTTTAGTCGCCTTTTACCACACCCATGGGAAGAGGGCGTGGTAGTATTCTTTCACCGCTGTGCACGCGACGAATATGTAGTAGTAATAATGCAGTCTTTTTGGTGGTGGTATTGGTAAAAAGTGGTAAGCGCGACGCCCGATATCCGGAGGACACGGGCCCCGCGCTAACCACGGTCGGGCTGTTTAGGTCTTTTTTTCGATTCATAGCCCGAGTTTTTGATCGCCAATCTGCATTTGGCAAGCGGACAGTACAACACATCACCTAGAGATTTCAATGAAGATGGCTTTGCCCAGCTGTGAGACAGCTGGACAGTATAGGTATAGGAAGAGATAGAGTAACATATACATTCTGTCAAAAAAATTTCAGGAACGGATTTTTAAAAAAAAAATTTTATTTGTAAATTTTACCAAAGTAGGTATACATTTTATTAAATGGGTGGATGATTTGTATAATATTCCAAATGAATTTTTTTGTTGTTAAATTGGCACAACTGTTATCCATTAAATCGCAGAGTTTAAGTTGCATCTGTTAATTAGATTAAATACAGTGCTGTTTTTAGTTAGTTTATATCTAGTGTGTATTGCGAATTTCATAATAGGTAGTACGGCTCCTTTTCCTAACAAAAATCAATTTTACGGTCCCATTCGGAAGAAAGCATCAAACTTGGCAGGAATGTAGCTTTTATATAGGTACTCGTATGTATTGCAATATCGATAAAGAAACACGTCGGGAAATGATTGCTTGCACGGTCAACGATCATTATCTTTGTCTTGCTGCGGTTAACTCAGTCCAAACTCGAGGCTAACGCTTTCCATCTTGCGCAGCAGATCTTCCATGAGGTAAATAGGGTGGTGTCATCCTTGTATCGCAAGTTTGAGATCTTTAAACCACCGACCGCAACTCCGTCCGTTCAATCCTCCAGAATTGAGGTCGGAAGAAAGAAGATAGTGTTTGGACTTCATTAGGGAGTATACGATCAATGAAACCTTAGCATCTGTAAAGGAGTTGAAGAGTTACTTTTTTTTTTCCTTTATACTGGAGGAAATTCTTTACGAATACCCGGGGCATGGGGACACCCCGGGTTATGTGGGACTCTCCCCCCAACTCCCGCCTCCCCGTCCAGGCCCTGTGGCCTCGACGGGGACTCGGGAGGAGGGGGGCCTATGCACTAAAACCTGTTACATCCTCTCGTTCGACGGTGACGAAGAGTTCCTGCCGCAGCTGCATTAAAGGGCGATGCCTATGTAGGTTGTCAGGGCTTCCCTGTCTGGCCTCTGTAAGTGCGGGGGAGATACCTGTTTACAATTTTAATTAAAATACCAAATTATAAATTAATAACTTTCACTGGACTTCACTGGTAGTTTTAATAAGTTGCTTGAATCCCGGTACTTATACCAATAAATGCCAGATACCGTGCTTCGGTAGGCACGCTAAACCATTGGTATTTTAAACATGACAAAAATGACAAAAAAGATTGCAGACTAACGTAGGTAGGTACTTATGGCCCGGCTGACGCGGACGGATTAACGGCCGGCCGCTGCCCGCGCGTTGTAAATAATCGTTATCTTTCATTTTATTTTTCTTATATTATTGCTTTAATATTTAAATTAGATACTCAAAGACTATCCAATTAAAATTCACAAAATGAATTATTTAATTAAAAATGAAAAAAACACAAATTATTTTTTTGTCATGTTTAAAACACTTGACCTGACCAGCCCTTGCAGTTTCTTGCGATTTCTAGCAGTCACCTTATATATGTACATACAGGGTCAATTTTGGACACCCCGCCAAAATTTTTCGCGTGATCCTATAACAGCAGTACAGTCAATGATATTATATACAACAGATATGTTATAAGCGCGCGCGATGTGAAGACTCAAATACGTCCTAATTGGGACGTCTTGTGTTTAGTCTGCGTCGAGCACAATCACAAGCGTGTCGCACCGTAGTTCCCGTGTCCTTACCAAAATAAATCAATAATGTCATCGTGTGTGTTTCGAAAGTGCACCAATTATGACTCAAAAGTAAACAAAATACATGGGTTCTCTTACCACATATGAATATGCAAACATACTTAAATTAAATGGTATATTTCAATTATTTTTCCGAACATTAAAATAACTGACGCAAAGACGCCATGTTCAGGTGAAGAAAGAGAGAGCAATCTAGTTTTGACGCTAGAGCGATAAAGATGCGTGCGCTGCGGACATAGATTAGGCAGTGCAGAATCAAATATTGATGTTGACTTAAATGCCTACAATTAAAGATCAGTTGTTTTTTATTTTTACTTCGTTTTTATAAAGCTATCTACTGTATGTAATGGACTAATATAATAAACATTAAAATAGTTTCAGAATTGGTTATTTGTCTGTCGTAACAATAAAATATGAATATGTCGATTATGGCAGTTTATAATTTAACGATAATTATCCAATAGTTTTTTTTTATTAAGATAATTTGTAAATATTTTATAATTACAAAATAAATTTGCGATTATTTGTCTGTGGATTACAAGACCAGAATTACTGGCCATGATTGAGCTTCGTGTAACGCCACATTTCACAAAATAAAGAAAAACTATCTTTTAGATTTCAAGATAAATGTTTATTGTGGTGTGACGTCACAGACATTTAGCCAAATGTCACATGACCAACCGTTTCCGCGGAAGCTTTAAATGAATAAAGAAAAATATGTCTTTTTCTATTAAATAAAACTTTTTATAAAAAAAAATATTGTACGAGGTATCAATGATATTATTATAATAACTATAATATCATTGCGTGGTATAAAATAAGCGTTTGTAATTTTCAAAATACTTTTCCAAAAACTGTCAAGTAGCCAATTTGTTTTTCTACTATATATAATACATTATACTGATAATTAAGGATTATTAATGTTTTTTCTTGTAATGAATTAGGTTTCTGAGTGATTAGGTCAGGTCGTGAACAAATAAGCGAATTTGTCATACAATCTCATTTAAATGAAAAATGGTTACATTTTGCTAGCAATGAAGACGTAGAGAAATTAAAGTGCCGCATTTTAAAAAACGTTTGTATTCTAATGTTTTGACTCATTTTTCGACCATTCATCAGACACCCATTTTAAATCATCGAGTACATCTCATTAAAACCATAATTATTGATAAGTACATAAATATTCGTCGCCATTCTGCACATAAAAATAACCCCGAAATACAAAAACTTTCTAAAAGACAAAAAAGAAATAAATTAAATCTTTTTAAAGGTATTTCAAATATGTATTTTATTTCGTTTCTTTTATTATTAATTATTTTATTGTTCAAATTTTTACGATATAGATAAGATTTACTTTTGTAAGAAGTTTTATTTCTTACCTATGTACTGACATTTTAATCAAGTGTCCACTCTACGACTAAATGTTACTCTAACCTCTCGTGCGTGTGGAGAGCCGGTCTTGCCGCGTAGCGTATAGTTACTATACTTGTCAGTGTGGATTGCTCGGAACAGATTTTATACGCAAATTACTATGAACGTAACGTATCTATAGTTTATAATATCATTGAGTACAGCCAAATAATCAAATAAAAAAACATATTTTTTTGTCACATTTTTGTCTCAATTCTTTCTTATGAAAATTAAAATCATTGTCACCTAGCGCGCGGCCGCCTCGTTTTCAAAGCGCATGCGCGTGACCGCTATTTATTCACCCCTTCCACCAATGACGGCGCGCCGTTCGCTTTGACCGCGAGGGTGAGCGCACGCACCTAGAGAAATAGGATTTAAAAAGCAGCCAATAAATTATATTAAAAAAAATAAAATATTTATTATTTTTACGTCAAATTTTTTATTATTACTTTTTATACCCCATATTTACTTTTGGTGGGGGTCCAAATTTGACCCTGTACATACAAACATAGATGTCCTAATCATTACCCTTCCTTTGCTTCGCTGTTGTAGTAGTTGGGTAAAAATATTTATTTTTGTGGAGTCATACGAGGTGACCAATAACTCAGGAACCCATACTTGTACTATAATGAATTAGGTGTCAAATTGATGCTCAACGTATAAATTATATTATAACTCTTCTATCTCTAATGGCCGTATTTTAAAAGTTATCAATTCCATCACTAAGTATATATTTAGTATCGTTTTGTAGGTAATTTATCAACGATGATTTGGTTCTAAAGAAGTAAACTCCTCAGTCCTACCGTTTTTATAGAAAATGAAGAAAACCAGAATAAGGGAGATAAAAATTCTCAGCGTGTTTCTATATCGACATTGCAGCAGATAATATGTAAGCTACATTCTTGCCAAGTTTCATTTTTTTTTCCGGATGGGTACCGTATTTCGAGTTAGGGAACCGGACTATAATGGATGTCATGTGATGTCATGTGATGATGACACGTGGGAGGCCTGTGCCCAGTAGTGGGACGTTAATAGGCTGATGATGATGATGATGATGACTATAATGGATAAAAACATCGAACAAAGAGTTTGTCTTAAATCTTGCGTCGCCAATGGAATTTCGTGTTCGGAGTCACTGAAAATGTTACAGAAGGCTTACGGTGAATCGACTTTATTAAAACACGTGCTTATGAGTGGTACAAAGCGTTCAAAAGCGGACGAGATGTGATGGAAGATTTGCTTCGCTCTGGTAGGCATCAACGTCTTCAACTGAAGTTAACATCGCAAAAGTGAAGGAAATGGTGTCTGAAAATCCTCATTCAAGTTTGAGAGAGATAGCTGCTGAACTTTCTGTGTTTCACGAGTCGATCCGTACCATTTTAAATAATCACTTTGGTATGAAACATGTTGCCGCTCGGCTAGTCCCAAAAGACCTGAATTTTCTCTAAAAACTCAATCGCATAAGAGTCGCTGAGGACATGCTAGTACGAGTCAATTCCGACCCAACATTCATGCAACGCATTGATACTGGTGACGAGACGTGGGTTTACGAGTTTGACATGCAAACTAGTCAACAAGCTTCGGAGTGACGCCTTTCGACTGAACCTAAACCGAAAAAACCACGCCAAAGTCGATTAAAAGTCAAAGTCGTGTTTACCTTTTTACTTTGACTATCGCGGTGTTGTGCACTCGAAATTCTTGCAGGAAGGTCAAACGGTAAATAAAGAATATTATTTGAGCTTTATGCGGCGTTCAAGAGAGCACATTCGACGAAAAAGGCTAAAGTGGCAAGAAAATTCGTGGATTTTGCACCTCGATTATGCGTCTTCGCACAAGGGCATCATTGTGAACGAATTTTTAACCAAAAACTCAATAAATACCATCGAGCAACCACCTTATTTACCACATATGGCTCCAGCCGACTTCTTTCTTTTTCCTAAACTCAAATAACCACTTCGTGGCACCCATTTTCATTCGGTAGAAGACATAAAGGAGAATTCGCGGCGAGAACTGAACTCAATTCCGGAAAAAGCGTTTAATTTTTTTTTGATGATAGGATTATTCGTTGGCGTAAGTGTATCGTTTCAGAAGGAGCATACTTTGAAGGCGATAAAAGCAATTTGGATGAATAACTAACATTTTGTGTAATAATGATCTTTTCCCGGTATTTTCTTGACAGAGCAGTAGTATATCGCTGGGTACCTACTATTTTATTACGAGGACATTACATAAGTATAAGGTTACGTGAAGCCAGACCCTAGAAAACATCTTGTCGGCAAAGAAAGTCGCTAAACTATTTTAATACTATGTCGTCTGTCGTCGTAAGCACGGTAATTATTGTGTCGTAAGCGCCTATTGATTAGTTAGTTCGATTTCATCGATTTCATAGTGACTTAGGCCTGCGAGCTCAATATTGTATTGCTCGCCACGCATTAGCGGGCCCTGCACATCCGGACAACAATCCTCTGCTTCTTAGTCCATCAGGAATAGACCATTTACAACTGCAACGTGTAACACACCACACGACTGAATAAAAGTCTGCGTGCGTCTAATGCCTAGTTTCCTATAAATAGTGATAAAACAAACTTACCTGAAGTGATGTTTTATCACAATTATACGAGTTGCTTCGTCCGAAGAGATTAGGTAACATTTGTAGTAACACGTATCGTGTCGCCTTTCATCCACTAAGTTAAAAGCAAAAAAAAAAATCAAATTTTTTGTAGGTTATCATATAGTTAAAAGCCCTGAGCCTAATATTTCACGCAAAGGGGATATCTAGGGAGGGAGGGACCTAATCTCTTCGGACGAAGCAACTCGTATAATTGTGATAGATCATCACTTCAGGTAAGTTCGTTTAATCACTAATTATACATTCGTTGTTTCGTCCTTTGAGATAAGGTAACATTTGTAGATTTTGAAAGATATTGAAATATTAAAACGTCTTTTTCCGTGTAAATCAATAACTAGGTAAGTATATTAAATAAATATAATAATAAAAAAACCTAAGTAAACCTAGAGGTTTATAATATATTGTAATCAAATCTTATTTAAAAATTATGCTTAACATCAATCTCTGAGAATGGACATGGCAAAGTCTGGTTAAAAAACAGAGTTAGCACTCCACCCAGCAGTTTTGCGAATAGTATCAAAACTGACGCCTGCTCTATGTGCAGCTGAGGTAGTAGCATGCATGAGGCATGTAGAGTGAGCAGAAAATATCTTTTATCCATCTACTAATAGTATTAAAAGATACTGCTTTATGAGGTCTTTTGAAACATAAAAGGATTATTTTCGTTGTTTCTTACAGTTTTCGTCCTCTCAATGTATGTCATTAATGCTTCCGCTGGACATACTTCTGAAAGTTCTCTGTTAATGGGAATATTCAGATGAGGCTGTTTTTAACCTGGACAAGATGTCTTAATAATGTCCTGTATCTTAATAAAAATGCTAAGCTGATTATTAATGTGCACCCTGTGTGCTGTTACAAGTATAAGAAATGTAACTTTTTTAGTTAGCCGTTCTAGATTTATAGAGGTATTGGGATGCAATTTTGATAGGAAATTTAAGACTAGTGATAGGTCTCAAGATATACCTACCATATTTTGGGGCTGAAGGACGAAGTCTGTAGAATCCTTTAAAGAGTTTTGTGATACGGTCATCAGACCCTACTCTCGATCCTAAGATCAAAGATAGAGCAGAGCGATGGCTGATTAGTGAACCATATTGTAAGCTCGAATAGAAAAGGTTTGTTAAGAAATAAATTACGTGCGGAGTTGACGCCTCGTATAGATCCACACTGTGATCTTTATAAAAGCTTACCTAGCAACGGATTGCAACATCATATCGTTTTATTGAATTATAGGACAGAGAAGCTATCATGATATCTAAGGATGATGGTGGTACACTCCTCTTCAGTAATGCCGTTCGGATAACCTTACTGCAATCAGTGTCCGCTTGGGTAGGCTGTTGGAAACCGACATTAACACGTTATCGCTGGGCACAAATTGTACCAACTCCCAACAGAGAAGATCTTGGAACAACAACAATGCCTTCTGCATGATCCGTTATTATTTTCTTAATTCTTTCAGTATAACAGCGAATGGCGCGAATGCGTAAAATAAAAGATAATGCCAATTTAACCTAAATGCATTTGTAGCGCAAGCTCCAGGATCTCTGTTCCAAGAGATATACCTACTTCTTACATTTATAATTTGTTCTGGATGCAAAAAGATCATTATCAGGCTTACCTAAAACTCTTACTATTTTATTAAAAGCATTATCTAACAACTCCCCTTCAGTGTCAGGATGTAATTTTCGTGACTCTGCATTTGCTATTTTATTATCTTTTAAGCTGGTGCACGAGTATGAAGCGAAAACGAATATTTTACGGATTTCGCACCACTGCCACAATTTCTTAGTTATTTAGTTAAGGTGTGGGAACCGAACTCCGCCCATACGGTTTATATAAGAAATAGCAGTTATATTATCAATACGTAACAAAATTTGTAAATTTTTAAAGTTTCTAGCAATTGTTTGTAAGCCCAAAAAGGGAGCTAAGAGTTCTAAATAGTTTATGTGCTCAATTGACTCTACAATATTCGACTGACCACTAGCAGTCCCCTCAGCACCTGCAGGCCCTCCCCTTTTCTTGCTTGCATCCAAAAAAGAAATTCTAAGCAGTAATTATCTTGCCTGATAAGATTATCCACCCTTCCAATAGATTTTAACCACCAAGAGAAATCGTCTTTCAAATACGGTGGTAACGACATGTAACTATCGTAGTTATTCGTATTATAAGTTGCAAGATATTTACACGTTTCCATTTGTTTGGTGTATAACTAACCATATTGGACGGCGGGGCAAGATGCAGTGAGAAGTTCTACTAGTCGTGCGAAGTGCCTAATTTTACATCGTTCTTTAATTTTAAAATGTTGTAACGCTTTTTTGATTATGTTTAATTTGTCATTGGTTAAACTTATTTGAAATTTGTCGTATCTGTTAAAAAACCAAGATGTTCGCAGACTGTATTAGGGACTGTACAGCTCTTTTTGTCATTAATAATAAAACCTAAAGATTCTAAAAATTTTCTTGTTACCTAGACATTATCGAAACAGTTTTTATAATCTCTAGCAAGAGCGCAGATATCCTCTTAATAAATCTTTAATAAATAGCCCAACGACCGAAGAAGACACAAAACTGGTTTTAACAATCTCGTAAAAACAAACGGCGCTGTGTTAGGACCAAATTAAAGTACATTAAATTCGTAATGAATTTCTTCAAATCGGATTTGTAAATAATTTTTTATGACTAGGGTGAATACCTACTAAAAAATAAGCATCCTTTAAATCCAGGGTAGCCATGAAGCTATCTTGCTGCTTGCTGATTGCTGCTGCCGCGGGCGTAGTGCCGGTGCAGCTGGAGGTGCCAGTTCCGACCGCCTCGCAAGTCCCGTTTGCCTGGCTACCGGAAGGAAAGGCCTCTGGTTTAAAGGCTGGTTTGGAGTTTGTTTGGTATACAGCTGATCCTTAAAATCTTTTTTTATTGTTGAACATATGAAATTCCTTCTCGTCATAGACTCATTATACTGTGTATCGCATAGCTGATGATTAGTTTCAATTAAGAACTTTATGACAGCTTGGTCTCTGTGTTCCAATGAAAGCAACTTGGTCAGATAGCCTCCAATGTAGGAAATGGCAGCCGCCAGTTGCACTTACTTATATTCTAACGCTTTGTCTTTCTTGATCAGCGTTTAAGCTGCCAGATAAAGCTGCTCAGATAAAGCTGCCTTTATCTCTGGCCCTATCTTTTTCTCTTAGGGCTTTATCCCTAAAAGATTCAGTATCCCTTCGTCAAGTTCTGGACGAACAGTCACAACATTTGGAGACGGTTCTACTTGCATCGAGTGAATGGAAGTGGCTTCGGCTTCTTGCGTAGCTGAAGTAGACGGGCCTGGTTCAGGCTCCTCTAAAAGAATCGGTCCCCAGTCCGCCTCAGGCTGCATTTCGTTTTTGCCTTATTGAACAAGGTCGAATATTCACTTTGGTACGTCGCTAGAACGTTATTTTATTCACCTAAGGTGAAAATTTATTCAATCCACAATCGTTTTTATTTAAAATTATTTTAATTCTTATCTTGTCAAAATACGGTAATAGTCCTTTTAAACTATACACACTATTTTCAGATAAGGAAACATTCCTTTTGAATGTGCACATCACTAATTAAAGTAACGGTTTTAAATAACGTGAAGGCAACATCCCTTTTAGATGTACCTACACAACACAAATTAAAATTATTTTAATTCTTATTTTGGCAAAGTACGGTAATAGTCCTTTTAAACTATATACCCTATTTTCAGATAAGTATAGTAGCACACCTTTCTTTTAGATGTACAATTGTTAATTTAAAAAATACGGTACTAGTCCTTACAGCTACACATACTATTTTTTTTTAAATAAGTATAACGGTGCTACCGTTATAATGCACACAATTAATTTTCATATTTGTATCGTTTTGATTAAGTAACACCCTGAATTACCTTCAGATCGTAACGATACAGGCTGCGGCGGCGGCGAGTCCCACGCCGACAAACTGCTGCTTTCTATGCGCAAACGTTTTTCTTTCTTTCTCATTTTCTTTCTATACAATAATCACTATCGTCGTCACTATAAACTCGTTTAGGCATAGTAACACTACATGAGTATATTAAAGGGGAAACATCGTGTTGATCGGCGATGCACAAAAACGCGAATGAGCGGCCGTACAATCGAGGCGCAGAGGAAAGTGACCACTACCCTACAAAAAATTGTTTTTTTTTTGCTTTTAACTAAGTGGATGAAAGGCGACACGATACGTGTTACTACAAATGTTACCTAATCTCAAAGGACGAAACAACGAATGTATAATTGTGATGGACAAAAGTACGCTGGGGGCTGTCTCTTGTCTGCGCAGACCTTAAAAAGAGAGTAGATTCTACACACAAGTGTGAAAGCGTCACTATAAAATCAGGCTTGGCCACGGATTAGTTGCTTTGACAAAGTGCTAAAGTGTCCAGCGACTCATTTCTCACTACCTACCACTATCGACCACAATCCGCAGAATTCAGCCGCAGTAAACAATACAATTGTACGCTCCGTTCATATGCTCGCGGACATCCCGGTCTCACTAAACTTACCCTACAACCTCGTGTTTTATTTTAATGGCATTAGGGGTTACATAATAATGCGTCCCCTAAGCCACAACTATCTTTCTGCTAACAGCTGTTCTAAGTTTGCTCCCGTGAATTTTAACAAATTTAATAATTTTCGATGTAAATATTGACCCCCTTTTAATTATTCACCTGATATTGCACAACTAAACGTTTAACAAAGTGTTTTTTGTGTCTCTAAGTGCTACTTATTGTGAATCATAAAACTTCAATCGAATCGGCGAATGACAGTTCATTATTCGAATTGTTGTTGGTAATTATTGTGTTATTTCATTGTTTTCTCTTTACAAGGTAGTATTTTTATCATTATTTATGCATTATAAACAAACATACTTTTAAAGAGAACATTTTAGTTAAGTACACCTTTATTTTATTTGCTAAAAAGGGTACTTCTCTTTTTTTTTAAATTTCAGTTAACTTTATAACATTGGTTGAGTATCTCCCTGGTTCTAATTGCTATTAGTACATTAAACATTTTATTAATTCAAAATGTATACTGGTACTAGAAAGGCCTTGGCTTGTCAGAAAGAGTCTAAGCTCCACCTGGCTTTGCAGGAATTGAAGGCATCCAAGGAGTTAGTCAAACAATTGAATAGGGAAAGAGATGACAATGAAAAGGAAATGTTGGACTTACTGGATAGAAACAATAAATTGAAAAAAGAGATGTCTTCATTACATTCTGAGTGTAATTATATTAATGAGGAACGGGACAAGCTTCAGTTGTTAGTAGACGGGTTCGACCAATGCAGGGATGAGTATGAGCAGGCCCTTGTGCGTATCTCTGGGTTGGAAAGGCAGTTACATGAGGCTAATTGTAGTATAAGTACTCTAGAATGTGACAAATTACAAGTAACTGCCATACAGAACCAAAGTCTGTTCGATGAGTTAGTTAGTTGTGCGCCTGAAATAGTTTCTGCTTCATTTAATATTAATCCTTTGGTAACAATTGACTTAACAAAGGAGGATAGTATTTATTCCAGTGCCACTATCCAGCCTGTTAAATGTAGCAGAAATAAATTAAAAAAATATATTAAATTAAATAAATGTATTAAGAAAACTCAGTTTTTAATGAAAAAAAAGTCTATATGAAAAAAAATCTAACATTAATTAAAGAAAGATTACAATTAGTTAATAAATTAAATAAATAAATAAATAAATCTTTCCTACAATCACACCAATTATCTAGCCCAAGAGAAGCTTCGAATAAACTCGTTAAATGGTTACTAGATAACGAATAAACATACTTAAAATACTTAAATACATACTTATTATACTCGTACATAGAAAACTCCCAGACCCGAGACAATTTAGAAAAACAATAATTTCTAAATTGACCCGACCGGGGATCGAACCCGGGACCTCAGAGATGGCGACACCATGAAAACCGGTGTACAAACCACTCGACCAAGGAGGTCGTCAAATTAAATGAGTGTTCATCATTATTAAAAAACAATAAATTAAAATATGACATTGAAATTGAAAAATTAAATTATAAGTTAACTAGTTTGCAGGAGTCATTAACAAGTATGGTATGAGTCCTCAAAGAAGGAGATTGGGGAATACATACTGGCCCTAAATAACCTTTTGGATATTTCTCGGACTAAAAACTTTGATAATGAGTCTAGGCAATCCCTGGCGGCAGGCCTGGCTGCCTTGGAGCATTCCATGTCCATACCAGTGTGTGATCCCTCACCTCCTAAGCAGCTATGCCATGGTTTGTCCAGTTTGAATTCCAATATTTCTTACCAAAAAGACAATAAATGTACTAAAAGTAGCACTCTAATGTTTAGTGATGAAATTGGAAGAGGGTTGGGTCATTTTTTAAACACTGAGGGGCAAACTGTCTTAAGTTATTGTATGCCTGGTTTGACATACCATGATATAATGGAAAAATTGATTTCACATGACCTTAATAATGTAGAAACTGTTATTATTTTAATTGGGAAAATGGGAAATGTGATCAAAAAAGTATTATTTAACTTTTATGAAAAATTACTTTCTTTAAATATTCCAAAAATTATAAAGTTCACACTTCCTTACTGTAAAAACTTGCCACACGAAGAAAATAATTATAGATTTAAGCTTAATTTGACATTGAATACAATGGCTATCTATGAAAAGAAAGTAGAAATAATAGACATAAATAAATTATTAGATAATAATTTTATATTGACAAAAGATAAATATTATCTTAAGACGACAGATAGCAAATTCGCCATCATTTTATTTTAAGTATTTAGCCAATAACATGGCTAGCTCAGCGGCTTCTATTGAGCTGCAACATACTGACATGCCAATTCAGACTTTGGAATTTGTTCCAAACAAAGACATTAAAATCTCTTTGGTTCCAAATAATTTAAATTAGATTATAAGACAATAGAGGACACCTCTAGCAAATTATTGGAATTAAATTATAAGACAAAAGAGGAACTCTCTTGCAAAATATTTGCAAATAAAATGAAATTAAATCAATGTAAAAATAGCTTTATAAAAAGCCCCGGTCAATCATTAAATTTAAAAAATGTAGAATCTTTGAACATTGTTCACCAGAACATCCAAGGAATGATGGGCAAAGATTTAGAGATTGAATTGTTCATGAACTGTAATAATATTGATATTCTTTGCATTACCGAGCACTGGCTTAGAGACCATCAGTTCATGTTCAATTTTAAGAATCATTTGGTAGGAAGTTCGTTCAGTCGAGGAAATGCAATACATGGTGGCTCCTTAATTATTGTTAGTAAAAAGTTTAAAAGACATAGTGAGCCTCTCGGTTGAGCGAACAATAGAAATAGCTTGTGTGGAGTTGGAGCAGTCTGTTGTGATAAGTGTATACAGACCTCCTTCAGCATTGTATGATCTTTTTGAAAAAGTTATGGATGGGACATTGCGTAAGTTCCGTAATGTAGGTAAAACAATAATTGTTTGCGGTGATTTTAGAAAACTCCACATTGTCAACTAAAATTAAAAACTTATTTCTATCATACAATTTGAATAATTTATTTTTGGAGCCGACAAGAATAACTGCCACTTCGGCCACCTGTATTGATAACATATATACAAATGTAAAACCACTGGCTTAGCAAATTATTAATAACCTGGACTCTGTTCATTGTGGTCAAATGGTCAGCTTTCCATACCAGCATAAGCAAGTGATGAAAAAGAATATCACTGTTGTGCCAAAAACTGCAGGTCGGCTGGAACGCTTTAAAAGCAATCTAGATACAAAATTAAATTATTTAGAATACAATGACAACCCTGATGTCTTTTATAATGATTTTTTTAACATATATTGTTCAGAATTTAATAAATCTTTTGTTCCAAAAAAGATCTCGGTTAGTGGTACTGCATCTTTTAATGAATGGGCTACAATTGGTATTCACAAAAGTAGGAAACGCCTTTATGAACTTTATGGTGAACGCAACTATAACACCAGCGACGACTTCAAATTATATGTTAAAAATTATTCAAAGTTATTTAAAAGAGTATGCCGATTAGCCAAGGCAAACTATCTGAGTTCTAAGATTAAGAATAGTAATGACAAAATAAAAATAACATGGAATATTATAAATAGTGAAACAGGAAAGGTCAGAAGTCGTAATAATGAGTACAATTTAAATTGTGATAATAAAACCTTGACTTCTGATGCTGATGTTGCTGCAGCATTTGAGAGGTTTTTTTACTGACATTCCAGTTTCAACTACAAAAGCCTTGATTTCCTCCCCCACTGTAGCTGAATCTGTTTTGAAGGAGAATGTTAAAGATTGTGAAAGTAATTTCAGTTTTCAAAAAAATTGTGTTATAGATATATTAAAAACATTTAACACTCTCAATAAAAAGAAAACTGCTGATCTGTGGGGTAATTCCGTGGATGTCGCTAAATCAGTAATTATGACAATAGCTCCAGTTTTAGCTTGCATATTTAACGAATGCATTGACTGTGGTGTTTTTCCTGACCTAATGAAACATAGTAAATTAATTCCAATGTTTAAATCAGGTAGCACTTCTGATCCCTCTAATTTTAGACCTATTTCTGTGCTACCCACATTTAGTAAAATTTTTGAAAAGTTGATGCTAGACCAAATTCAAATTCATTTTCATAGAAATAAACTTTTACATTGTAAACAGTATGGTTTTACTAGGGGTCGCTCAACAACTGACGCCGGTGTTGAGCTTTTAATCCAAATATTTGATACCTGGGAGGAATCACAGGATGCCTTAGGGGTATTTTGTGATTTATCCAAGGCTTTTGATTGTGTTTTACATGAAACTTTGGTCAGGAAGCTTAACCACTATGGAATTAGGGATGCTTCTTTGAGCCTTCTAATCTCATACTTGAGTAACAGGATTCAGAAGGTCGACTATAAGGTAAAAGATCTCCGGGATCCGTGGTTACAATGGGAGTTCCGCAGGGTTCAATACTTGGTCCATTCTTGTTTTTGGTTTATATTAATGACTTACCTTATTTTGTAAAAGACAGTCATGAGATAGTATTGTTTGCTGATGATACTTCACTTTTATTCAAAGTGAAACGACGACTCCCAAATTATGACGATGTGAATAATGCGATCTCAAAGATTGTTCACTGGTTTAGTGTAAATAACTTGCTATTAAACGTGGGAAAAACCTAATGTGTAAGATTTGTATTGCCTAATGTTAAGCAAGTAACACCTAGTGTACAAATTAAAGATAAGAATGGCCCCACTGAAGCTTGGCATCACGTTAGATGCCAAGCTTCAGTGGGGCCCACATATAGCTAAATTGTCGAATAGACTTAGCTCTGCGGCTTATGCAGTAATGAAGATCCGTCAGTTAACTGACGTTGAAACATCCAGATTAGTTTATTTCAGTTACTTTCATAGTGTAATGTCGTACGGCATTTTACTGTGGGCAAATGCTGCCTACATTCAAACTATCTTTGTGCTTCAGAAGAGGGCTATTCGAGCAATCTATAACCTAAAGGCTGGCGACTCTCTCAGAGAGAGATTTAAGAATATAAATATAATGACAGTTGCATCACAATACATTTATGAAAATTTGATTTATGTTCATAAAAATACTGGAATGTTTTCAAAAAACAGTGATATTCACAATGTAAACACTAGAAGTAAGAACAAATTAATAGTACCTTATACTACGCTCCATAAAATAAATAATTCTTTTAAGGGTCTGTGTGTAAGATTTTACAACAAAGTACCAAATGATATTCAGAAATTAGATCTTAATAAATTTAAAATCATAATCAAAGAAAAGCTTTATAAAAAAGCTTATTATAAAGTGTCAGATTACACAGAAGACAAAACAGCTTGGATCTGAAATGCTCCAAGCACTCCAACAGCAATTTCTAATTGTCTTTATTTAATTGATACTACATTGTATTGTAATTTTGTATTGCATCATTTTTTTATTTTTTAAATTCATATTTTGTATTGACCTGGTAACGACATACTCTTTTTTTTGTTTGTAAATGTCGTTGCTTTTGTACGCTGTGGTTTCTTGCGCCCATTCTTTGCCACAGTTAAAAATTATGTCCTGAATGGGTAGTAGGTTAAAAAAGATTTGGACGATTCAAAGTACTTATTAATTGAGTTTATTGAATAAATATATTTTGACTTGACTTGACTTGACTTATCGGTGCCTACTCAAAACCTGTTGAACACGTAATTGCGTGCAAGTATCTCAGTTTGTAGCGCTTTATAAAGTTTATTATAGCACTTTTTGCCATAGAACATTCTATGTGGTACTTACTTACAGTTTTTATTTACGAGAACATCACGCAAATATATTCAATCGTGCATCGGAGTCAGCACCTAAGAACATAATTTTGTTAATACTGAAATTATCTTTTCCCCCGTAGTTTATTTTTTTCCAGTGCCTTTATTGGTTTCTAAGATCTATTCCATTCCAATCCAATCCCACAAATCTAATACCACCGCTATTAGTTTAACGTCATATTTATTTAGTATTCCAAACGAATCCCACCAAAACGAATACTTAACGAATACCTATATATTTTTTTTAATAATATTTTTAAAAATCGTAATTATTGGTCACCTAGGTAGGTACTTACCAATAATTATGAAATATCACAGACAATCAACTGTTAATAGTTAAATTCTCATCAACTAAAATAGAAAATATAATAAACAGTACTAGGTACCTATTAGTTTTAAAAAGTGGTATTCGTTTGGAATACAAAAAAATGGCTCCGGACACATTCGTACAATTTCCACATTCGTACAATTCCACATTCGTTAATTTTTTTATAAACTGTTTTCATATGACGTTTACCAATGGTATTGGATTTGTGGGATTGGATTGGAATGGATCGATTCCCGCAGAAGAGGCTTGAGGTTGCATACAAGCTGCAGCGGCAGCGGGGCTTAGGGTGGATTCGACCAAACTGGAATAAGGCTTCTCCGAGATTAGTCTATACAAAGTCGGCGTTTAATCTAGGTATAAGACCTTATTCCAGTTTGGTCGAATCCACCCTTAGAGTGGTAGTTATCCAGCAGCATTTTTATAAGTATAAAAACACGTAATCACGACTATTATCCCCGAAGGGTTAGTCAGAGACTATATATATAGGCAATGAGGACCGCAAAAGCAGTCCTCTGCCATAGTCTACTTTTCATCAAATAGCAACAGCACATGTGCTCAGCGTGACAGGTGATGAGCCCATCACCAAACTATGCTGTTGGATTGGATGTACGGTCGCGGTCAGAAAATGTTTACCAGTTTTGAAATAAGATTCTATATCACACTATTTTCACTAAAGATTTTAATCTATGGTCAATCAAATTAATATGAAATAGACATTTAGAACTTGTGACCTAAATGTGTGCATGCAAAACATTTTTTGACCGCGACCGTATGTGCAGTCGTTAGTCCGTTAGGGCCGGCGCTCACTGCCGGGACGGCACGGGCGTGTCATGTCATGGCAAAGGATTATATTACTTATCAAGATATTTTGAATCTTATTTCAATGAGCGTAGAATTCATGTTACTTTATTTCGATACCACGATGCCGCGAAATGACACGACGCGCCGCGGGATGCTGCGGCATTGTCTGTCATGCATGCCGTTTCATTCCTCGCACGGGTTGTCGCGGCGCGCCATTGCATCCCGCGACACGAATGGGTCACTTTGTGTAGAGGAATTATGATTGCTAAACTAGTTGAAATAAGGCTGAAACTTGTTGTAATGGGGCGCAGTCCGGTCGTAGATCTTGTTCTCCACAAATTATGCACCCAGAATTGTGTTTTCGTCAAATTAGCAGTTCTTATTTGTCTCTCTTCATTTTCAGCTAGAAGTGCTATTAATACTAAATCCCAGTCATCCATAACGTCACAACAACTAACTTCGAATCCGCGCGGAGCAAAACTGATTGATGCCAGAGTGGCTAGGCTTTCAGCAGGATGCCACGGCATGTCACGGAACGCCGCGAGATGCCGCACCGCAGCACAATCTACCGTGCTAACCCCGTCAGTGAGCGCCGGCCTTTAGTCGCCTTTTACAACACCCAAGGGAAGAGAGATAAATAGAATACGCATACCTACGCATGTGAAACGTGGACTCTCACCGCCACGCAAGTTCGGACACTCAAAGTCGCCCAGAGAAAGATGGAACGCAGTATGCTGGGATTAACCATGCGCGACAAAGTGAGGAATGACACTATAAGACACCGCACAAAGGTGACCGATATCGGGAACCGAGTTGCAAGGATGAAGTGGGCTTGGGCCGGGCATCTCTGTCGCCGTGATGATGAGAGATAGAGCAACTGCGTTCTATTCTGGAGAAAAAGAACGGGGAAGCGGAGCATCGGCAGACCTCCAGCTCGTTGGTCCGATGAGATCAAGGCGGTCGCAGGGCCGATCTGGTGGGGGGGGGGGGGGTTACGCGGTCAGCGCGAACGGGGGGGGGGGGGGGGGGGGTGTTATTGTTTATTTATTTAAATATTGTTTCATTCAATTTTACAACTGCGTTAAGCAAATATTTTTATTACAGAAAATATGCAATTGTAAGAACCGATGAAAAAAAAATAAAAGAAAAGAGAAAAGAGAGAAAAAAAAGAAGAAAAAATATAAAAAAAAAGTAGAAAAGGAAACTTTTCTAGTGGAAAGTATGATTGCTTACTTACTATTACCACCAGAATATCAAGAATTTTATAGGAATTTGTGTAATAATTAAACTAGTTTAATTACTAGTTACACAAATTTGTCAAAATGCAGCATAGGGGCTAAACACTAACTAAAATAATAATAATTATTTAAAAATAAAGGCACTTTGCTTTAATGACATTTGTTATGAAACTTAGCCCCAATGAAAGGTAAATATCATGCATTTTGACCCATTTCTTAACTGATTTTAAAAATAAGGTTTTTTTAAAAAAATATGTTCAAAAGTAATGTGATTAATAAGTATAGTATAAACAGTACCTGTTTAATTTAGTTTTTGATAATAGCATGCCGCTATAAAATGATGACTAAAAAACAAATTCATTTTTATTTATTTCTCAATAATTGAGCGCCATTCCCATTTTTATTAAATAGTAAATTAAATAAAAAAGTTTATTTTTACATTCCAAATCAGTCAAGAATTAGATAAGGTAAATTCCTATGTATTTATGATTTATTATTGTAAAACACGGTCGTAATGTGCATTTATAAGAAAGGTGACCCGGTGTTTTATGCTTGGGTTGTATATTTTTTTAATTATTTAATCTGTAATTCAATATCTAATTCGCAATATCTGTCAACAAATGACAGTTTTACAGCCGCTAGCTGTCAAATCAAACATAACGTGACGGCATTGATGACAATTCTCTTTTTTAAAAGCATAGGAATTACGGTTTATTCAGCCATGTTAGACATTTTTAAAGTAACATGTCTGTTTTTGAAGACTCAGTATTTCAAATAATATTAGCTTTACTTTATTACCAAATTCTATTGTACACATGTTAAGCATTTTTTCTATGGAAAGTGCCGTTTCTCCTTTTAGAGGATTTTTTTCTATCGAGCCAAATGATTCCAATCGCGTTTTGACTTCGTTCATCCCCTCACACATACGCTCTGTAATACACATTGAAAGTTTCAGTGTGAAATATCTAATATATTTTTAATAACAGCTAATAGAAAACAGCCAATTTTTCCGTTTTTACCGCCTAAGGCCCTCTTAAAATATACTGCATGATTGTGTTACATTCCGTAACATGCAGTGTTCATAATTATCATTTTTGGCGGCAGTTAAAATAAAAAAATTCTAATGATTTTTGGTGAGATCAAAAGGTACACACGGCGTCAGATCAACCTACCCTAAACTGTCAAATTTCTTCAATTAATATTGATCCTTAGTACCAGAAAAAAGGTTCAAAATTGATTGTAGAAATAAGACAGTTTTGAGTAGGTTGATCTGACGCCGTGTGTACCTTTTGATCTCACCAAAAATCATTAGAATTTTTTCATTTTAACTGCCGCCAAAAATGATAATTATGAACACTGCATGTTACGGAACACGTGTGTACACACGGCGTCAGATCATCCTACAAAAAACTGTCAAATTTCTACAATCAATTTTGAACTTTATCGTTTGGTTTTAAGGATCAATATTCATTGGAGAAATTTGACAGTTTAGGGTAGGTTGATCTGACGCCGTGTGTACGTCAGCTGGTCCCCGTTACACATGACACATTTGAGGCCAAAAAAGGACGTCAAATGTGGAAAAAATTAAAAAAGTATACAACTTAAGCATAAAACTCCAGGTCTCCTTTCCGCAAACATGATTTCCCCTCGATTTCCCCTATTCATCTCTTTCCCCTTTTTCTTCACCTCTGGACCCTAATTTCCCCTCAAAAGGGGAAGTTCCCCTCATTGTGGAAGCACTGCACGGCAGTATCAAACGCATGAGACGTTTGTGTGTGTTTACGTCGAACAAGCGGCGGCGGAGCGGAACGAGAATACGTCACTAACGCCAGAGAATATATATGTTACCGGCAATCTGTATAATTCAGGTATTCTATACAATACCTAGGCAATGTATAGAACACCTGGGGCGTCCAGGGAAAGTATGAAATATTAAGCATATTATTGTCCATTACATACTTTACCTAGGTAAAGTATAAAATTCCTAGGGATTGTATAGAGTACCTGCTAGTCCACCGGCAATGTGTAAAATAAATAGATTTTTGTCTATATTTATCAATCTTAATCAGCCTAAGGTAACTAATTAACCCTAAACCCTAATTATGGACAGGTTAAGAAAAGATTTGGTTGTTTTAGTAAATTTCTCATTAAGTTTAGTGATTTTTTTAGATATTATTTAGGCATATTATTATTATTAGATATTAGTTAAGTGTTTTTAATGTATTTGTTCACATCTAATACGTTAGTTAAAATTAATTTGTAAAATAGAAACCCTATTTTTTGGACCACTATTGGACAGTAGAAATCTAGTGATGGACACCCAATAATGTACAACACCTAGTGACAAATCCTGTAACATGAAATGATATTCCGGTAATTGGGACATGTATCTCGCTCATCATGCATGAGGACTCATTGCTCCAACAAATACTCATCGTCTTCAGACAGATACCTATGTGTTTAGACCCATAGAACAGACTTTAGGACTTTTTACTGACACTTTATTATGTAAAGTGATTCTCCGTACTCCAAATATTTCAGCGGCTTTTGCTATTTTTTCCCCATTGAAAGAAAGATATGGAGAAGTATAATTGCTATGTTAAATCTTAAATAGTTAGATTTTCGACAATTGTCCATTAATAGAACATCCTAGAAAAGATATCTAGTTATGGACACGAACAAATAGCATTTTTACCATAACCTTAATCATGCCGAAAAAGCGTGAAATATGTTGCAAATTTAAGCAATATAACATAATAATGCGACATAAATCTTTGAGACTAATTTAATAATAGCTAAAAATAATTGAGCGTTACTTACTTCCTTAAAGATTTTGTTAGTAAAAATGGATTTTCTAACAACGACTCGAAGCGTGCTCAAACACCTTTACGCCATTTTAAAATAAAAGGGCTGAATTTAATGAAAAAAGCACCAAAGTAGTATGTTTCTGTTACGAATCGATACGGTTCAATCGCGAGTGTGCCAGCGCTGTTGAGAGCAAACAGACGGCATACCGCGCTTGGATCAAAGGTAAAGCTCATGGGGATCCCGAAACTCGCTCGCTAAAAGCAGCCTATAATAATGCCACCAAGTCGTGTAAGAGGGCCTACATTAGAGCGGATGCACAGCGCGTTGCACGAGTAGGCCAAGAACTCCTGACGCATACTACGGGCAGCCGTAGCTACTGGCGTCTGGCCAAAGCCGTGCAATCCAACTTATGCCAACCCTCGCTGCCACCACTGAGATGCCCTGACGGAAGTTTAGCTCACAAGCCGCAGGAAAAGGCCAAACTCTTTGCGGCTAACTCCCGGATCGATGACTGTAATGCACAGCCACCCTCAATTCCTCACTGTGGCCACACAATGTCTGATATTAAAATCAGGCAGTGTGATGTCCGTGCGGAGCTGCAGTCAATCGATGTCCGGAAAGCTAACGGTCCTGTTGGCATCCCAGCAATAGTCCTGAAAATGTGTGCAGCAGAGTTGTCCCCTGTGTTAACGCGTCTGTACCGTCTCTCGCTCTCTTCGGGTTGTGTGCCGGAATCTTGGAGAGAAGCTAATGTGCAACCGATCCCTAAAAAAGAGATCGGTCAGATCCATCTAATTACCGCCCTATAGCCGTAACTTCAGTGTTGTGTAAGATCCTAGAACGAATATTGAACAAACAGCTTATTCGATACCTAGAAGATCACTCCCTAACTCACGATCGTCAATATAGGTTTCGGCCAAAACGGTCAACGGGTGATCTTCTAGCGTACGTCACACATCTCTGGAGTGAGGCTATTGACAAGCGTGGCGAGTCACTGGCAGTTAGCCTTGACATAGCCAAGGCTTTTGATCGGGTCTGGCACAAAGCTCTTCTCTCCAAGCTCCCGGCATACGGTTTGTCCGCTCAGTTCTGTACCTGGATTGCTAGCTTCCTGCATGAGCGTAGAATCCGTGTCCTTTCGGATGGATGCGCTTCGCAGTTCATGTCAGTGAACGCTGGTGTTCCTCAGGGCTCCGTTCTATCCCCCACGCTGTTCCTTCTGCATATCAATGACATGCTTCCTCTTGGGAACATTCATTGCTATGCAGATGATAGCACAGTGCATGGGGGATATAACGGTCACCCAACGGCTGGGCGGGTAGACACCGAAATGAAGCGAGCAAATCTTGTCATTGAGCTCGATCGGGTGTTGGACCTCATTTCTAAATGGGGCTCCGATAATCTGGTGGAGTTCAATGCCAAGAAAACACAGGTGTGCGCGTTCACAGCGAAAAAGTCGCCATTCCTTCCCCTTCCCTCTCTTCAGGGTACATCTCTAGGCCTGCAGAGCAGTATTAACATACTCGGTATGGATACCCGCTGCGATCTGAACCAAAAGGATTACATCGAAACCGTAATTAAAAATGCCTCACGTAAACTCGGTGTCCTGAACAAGGTGCGGCGATTCTTCACGCCTGATCAGTTGTGTCTATTATACAAGACACAGGTGCGGTCTTGCGTGGAGTATTGCTCTCACCTTTGGGACGGCTCCGCAAAGTACCTTCTCGATGCCTTGGACAGATTGCAGCGCCGCGCTGTGCGCATTATCGGCAATGCGGAGGTCACTAAAACTCTCGAGCCTTTGCAATTGCGTAGAGATATTGCGTCACTCAGCGTCTTTTACCGTTTATACCATGGCGAATGCTCTGAAGAACTCTTTGACCTCATCCCTCTTTCTCCCTTCCTTCATAGGAGTACGCGTGCTGCTCTCCGGAGTCACCAATTTACAGTTTCTAACATTCCATCACGCACAAAGAAATTTGGTGACTCGTTTCTTTGCCGCACTTCCAAAAGATGGAATAGTCTACCAGCACACGTATTCCCTCCTACCTATGACATAGGGTCCTTCAAACGAGGCGTGAAGAAGCACTTTGTGGGCCGGCAGAGTGAGGGTGACTGATGCTACGTCTCTTACGCTGCACCAGTTGTCCTCGCGCCTGGACTTCATTTCCACTTAACATCAGGTGGAGTGGAGTCATTTGCCGGGCTTAGTATAAAAAAAAAGAATACTGTAAAATCACTTTAAAAATAAAGTGCAACTAAAAATTATTTTGTATATAAGTAACACAATGTAATTTCTTACAAGTAGGTACTTAGGTACGTAACAAGTATAAAAAACTTAAGGAACAAAACAATTCCGTAAAATTAATAAGTAGGTCTACTGCCTTTTCACACATTACCGGATGCGCATTCGGTATTGTATAGAATACCTAGGCAAAGTATAAAATAAATATATTTCATACATTACCTTCACGTTTTAGGTATTCTATACATTGCCTAGGTATTGTATAGAGTACCGGATTATACAGATTGCCGGTAACATATACACTACCGCTAACGCGCAAACGCCAGGCGGCGGCTGCTAGTAAGAACACGAGCTCGCTACTCTACGTCTACCGCGCCCGCTAGTGAACAAGCACTAAGTCGCCTGATGTGAAAGCACTACTGACACAGAATAATACTGGCAGCAGACCAGTTGACCACGCATTCGCTAACTTATTTGACAAGTAAAAACTGACAAGTATTGTAGTCATCTCAGAACAATAAATATGTATTCAAAGCATTGATTCAAAGATACCGATTAAAACATATCATAGACAGGGCGTCACTCAGTGAAGATTACGTTAAGATGGAACAAAAACCTAATCAACTACATACATTTGCACTACTTATGTTTTTGTTAGTTTTGAAATCACTGTAGGTAATGACTGCAATTAAGTACCTACCTACTTACCTATTTTGTTAAAATCGAAATGAAAATAGAAATGCATGTTTCATTGCTTTATTTTTTATCAATAGGAAAGTTTTATTAGGTACATGATGTAAAGGCAGAGATAGGTAAAGTAATTAAACAGTAAGGTAAGCTGAGTAACCCGGTAACACTATGTTTGCACATACAGTCATGTAAGTATTTTCCTATTACCCTAACCGTACACTTTGACAAATTAAAAATACTTAGAAAAAGGACAATATGATTGTTTTACATTATTATTAAATAAGTTTACCTACCTATCTACTTAGGGATAAGCATTAATTTTATTTAACTATGTAGGTTTATTTTATAAATTCATGTTTGGCCTTCACAATGTTACATTTAATTTCATAACGAAACCGAAAATATTACCTGAAAAAAGACTTTAAAATTATATACTTAGGTAAGTATTTACATATATTTTTTGCTAACTACAAATTAGTATAATTTTTACAATATATAAATTAAATTCACTAATATATACTTAAAGTAAATTCACTGAAACAAACAATGTCATTTTCTTTGAAGCTTAATTCTAAATTAATCTAGAATATTACTCGTTCATTGTAGGCGTAATATTAGTTATGTAGGTAGTGTTAAAGTACCTACCTACTTCCACTGCTGATATGACACAGTGCTATCTTATCGGCGTGAAGGTGAGCGTGCATACGAGTAGATACATGGTGTTACAATAATATACAAGGTGTAACATTATGCAATGTTTTTTTGCTTGTTTTAAAGTTAGTAACTATCAATAGGATTTGATCTTTGCAATTGCATTATTATCGCTTTCTGGCGTTCTCTGCCTACTTCTACGGGGAACATTAAATTATAATTTTAAAAGGAACTTTAAGTATCAATTAATAATCAGAGCTTTTCACATGGACAACCGCACATAGGCACATATATTTTATGTCCGGGAAAACATTTATGGTAGCGACTTACCCACCTAAAGTTAGATTTAAACTAAAAATCCTATGATAATTTAAATATTAAAAGATGTATTTTCAATGAATCAGCAATAACTACTTAGTAATACTGTAGTAAAACTCTGTTGTGTTTTTACGAATGAGCCAATTAACAATGCAATTTATTTATATGTTTTCTACATATACCTAAGTAAGTACTCGTTTAATAAATTAAACAGCTAGCTAAATTCTCTATGCGTCAAAAAACAAACAAAGCACTCATTTGCTTTAACTAACTATGTGTACGATATAAAACTATAAAACGTTGGTAGGTACTTAGATAGCCTTCCATACCTATAGATATTGCTTAAAAAACGATTTCCTATCGCCAAGGGACATTTGTGTGAAACAATTAATTGTGCCCTTGAACGGTTTTTCGTTATTACTTATGAGTTATTGACCACTAATGGGGACAGAATGTTTATAAGTCATAGCTAGTTTGGGGTGTCAGGAACGGTGTCAGAGTCTTCATAAGAGTTTGTAGACAACAAATACATAAGTCAATTGTGCAGTGTCTGTAAGAGTAGCATAAATTTGGTTTAAGCGTTTTCAACCCGGAAATTTTGATGTCAAAGATGCGCGTCGCTCTGGTCGCAATATTACGGATAAAATGGATGCCATTTTTGAAAAAGTGGAGCAGTAGTTACGACGAACTAGCAGAACTGGGAATTAACCACAAAACCGTTTTGGCGCATTTGAAAAAAACTGGGTAGGTACACAAAAAAAGCTCCATATTTGGGTACCTCACGAGCTCACTAAATGAAACCTAATGAACCGATTTGTCTTTATTACGACGTAGGTAATGAAATCGACCCATTTTTGAAGAAGCTGATAACTGGATCACCAGGAAAGTGGATCACGTACGACAAGAACGTGCGAAAAAGGTCGTGGTCAAAGGCCGGCCAGGCTTCATAGACTGTGGCGATACCCGGGTTACCTCACAACAAGGTGATGCTGTGTGTGTGGTGGGATTGGAAGGGCATTATGCATTATGAGCTGTTACCATTAGGCAAGACCATCGATTCTAAACTCTACTGCGAACAACTGCACTGCAACTGAAAAAAGCAAGAAGTTGAGAGAAAGCGGCCGGAATTAATCAACGGAAGGGGTGTGTGTGGTTTTTCATCATGATAACGCTAGACCACACACATCTTTAGCCACTCAGCAAAAATTAAGAGAGTTTGGCTGGGAGGTGTTAATGCATCCGCCGTATAGTCCTGATCTTGCACTTTCAGATTTCCACCTGTTTCGGTCTCTTCAGAATTATTCTTTAGGCAGTGTCAGGTTAACATCACTAGAGGACTGCCAAAACCACTTGTCGCGGTATTTAGATCAGAAGCCTCAAAATTTCTATAGCAATGGGATCATGTCCCTACCTACAAGATGGCAAATAGTTATCGAACAAAATGGCACCACCTAAGTACACACTTTAGTTAAATGGTTAAATGTAAATGAACTAAATATTCTTAAAAAATGCGAAGCAACGTTTTCCCCAACCTAGGTATTATAATTATCTTGATATTGTATAGTAGTAGGTAAGTAGTTACCTTACTCAATTATTTTGATTGATATAAGTAGTATAATATGTTAATGAATGCAAAATCTAGTTAATATCTAGTAGCAGTACTGTTGCATCGTGTCGACTGTCGACACACATTGCCATCTTTATTTAAATATACAAAAACATTCTCATATGGACAGATTCTCAAAAAGACAGATTCTCAGCTATTCCCTTTTTTTTTGGTTTCAACAAAAATCTATATCAAAGTCTTTTTTATTTGATAACCCTGTGGTATGTATGTTTGATCAGAATTATCACGGAGGCCTTCAAGGCTTGTACCTAGAATGGGCCATACACACTACATAACCCAACGCACCATCGGCATCGGGCGGACAAATGCGGGTACCGGTTATGACCAATCTCCCATGTGATTTTGTCTTTTGTCCATGTGATGTTCTTTTGGCCATGTGAGAAAGTCAGAGGGCCTAGTACGAGTTCGACAACATTTCACCAGAAAACGAAGTTTTTTTGTGGTTTAGTATAGCAACATTGTAACTAGCCTGGTTAATAATATCATGTACTTAATACTAATCAGGCCCTGCTTTAATAATGCCATACAAAAATTCGTTTTCGAATGTCATCGAATTCGCTCAGGGCTAACAGTGTTACAAAGTAGGCAGGTAGGTAGGTACCTATTGAATTAGGCATTGGAAAAACAAAGTAATTTGGCACAGTACTTAGTTAATAATATGTACATCTAATTACACCACATACCTTTGTCCTAACTATCTAGTGAATACCAAAATTAAGTTATTGATGTTCATAAAATACTTTTAAAGTTAAATAAAGTCTTTATAACGAATCGAATATTGCAATTAAATCTATCTAATTACAACCTATTTAATTTCATGTAAGTAGTTCTAAAGATTAGCAGTAGTCTCCATTGTTCAACTAAGTAGGAATGACTAGTGGAGAAAGCGTCAGGAATGATGTATCATGTGTACCTTTGAGTTAATATTATTGGTTCTTTCCGTGTCTCCGCCAGTTCTCTTCCCAAACAACCAGAGTCAGTCAAGTATACCACTTTGGAATCATCTTGCAGTTACGTCAATTAATTTATTTTCTTTTGGTCGTGGTTCTATCTTAGGTATATGTCAGTGCTGAAAAGTTAATTAGCATATCTCTCAAAGATATGATCTATTTTGCGACTCAAACGCAGACATGAAAAAGCTAAAACTAAACAGTTCAGTGTTAGACAGCAAGCTGATCATTGTATCGACGATATAATCATGGCATTATTAGAATCTTATTTATTTATGTTAACTATAATGTTCAAATTTTTATAAACTATACTTTCGCGATAGAATGTTTTAGCATAATTTGGTCTTGGCGGATTTAAATTTTTGTTCATGCAAAATGTATGCTGTCTTATAAACTTTCTGGAAGAAAGTGTTTTGTTTCGAATTAATGGCCGTAACTGGATGGTCCCTGGTCCCGCTACCACAAACATCAATTGTCTAGTCTAACCGCTTACGGCGATCATAATATCAACGCTAGGGCAGCGGAGATAGCAGACGCGAGGACGCTGAACGCCCTGGTGGCGCTGGAGTCGTAGTTACATAGGGAAGTGGTGCAGCATGACGTGCAAGCGTGCAGTTTAGTCCTCTCCCCGATGATGATGCAGCCGGGCTCGCAGTGCTTGGTGCAGTTCCTCTCGAGTGCCCACATCTTGAGTGCGGTCGTCGAGTTTTCGGTGGATGTCGTGTAGGAGAACCGTTTTACCTGTGTGATTGAGTTTAAAATAAAAACTTAAATGAATTTAAAAACTTTAAGAAATGGTTGAATTTAAAAACTAGGTAAACAGGCCCACTCCCTATCCAAAACTGTCAAATGTATCTTATCAATATTGATCCTTATACCCAAATTTTAAATTGGGCTTATGAATCAAAATTGGAGAAAGTATCATTTTGTGGTAGGTTGACCCGCTGGCGTCCGTACCTACTTGAATATAGTAACGTAAAATCAAGGTTAGGGCATCATTAGACGTATGTCTTTTATCCAAATTCTAATTATTTAATCAATTTAGGCTACAATCATTGAGCACTTAGGAAAGTCACTTACGCCATCGGTTCGTAAGTTGGTAATAGCGTGGGAGACCTTGTACCTACTGACAAGAACCTGCAAGAAACTCAGCAAGGGCATTACTTTTGCCCCTTTATTTCAGAGCGCCAAACACTTGCCATATTAAAGTAGCTAAGTCATGTTGCTAAACTAACAATTACAGTCCACATAACTATGTGGTCTGTGCTAACAATGAAGAGAAAAGTTCCGAAGGACTGAAACGCTTTAGAATCTAACCTGCAGTTTACCAAGTTTGAACATTCAGAATTTAAAAGACTATCAACTCTTGTGTTTGTGTCACACACTCTAGAAGATTCAAAACTAAAATGATTTATGGCTTGGGTGGCAATAACTGAAAGGAGGCCAGAATATAATATAGTTATCCTACTTTAAAATACTAAATAAAAGGATAGGTAATACATGAAAAGGGACCTTCTTTTGAAGAATTTGTGAGGATTTTTTTACGTAATAACAATGCTATGATTGTGTTTGTCGCACGCTAATTAGGATTAAAGTTAGGAAGTATTTAATGTCCGGTTGGCAACGACTGCTAAAAGGCTATGCAAACCCTAGTAAAACAACAGAATAACGGCAATAAATGCAGTTATAATAGTTGCATGAAGGTTCATGGTTGCATGTAAAGGAGGTTGAAAAGATTGAGTTTTGAAACTCTACGCTACACGAGCTCCATTTTGCCGGAGCAAGACGCGCGACGCAAACAAAAGATACGCCACCTGCACCGTTGTTTAATTAAACAATGGCCGTGCAACCTTTGTGCATTACAAATGTGATACAAATGAGGAAGGAAATGTGTGAGCAAGTAATAACACATACACATACCCGTACCTATCTTATGTACGGCCATCGTCGCCTCAGACTAAACCAAAACGGGAAAATTCTGCAACAGATTTGAACTAACGTCTAACGGCTAAAGTTGAAAGTCGATTAAAACATTTTGACAGTTTCATATTGTTGTGCGTACGTACAGACAGCCTTAGAAGTAGATTCACAGTTTAACATGGTAATGTTACAAGAACTCGCTCGGAAGGATCGCGCTCGCGCATCTAATATGCGATCTTTCGTAGAGCGTATTATTATTTACATTTTATTAGCGTAGTATTATTATTATAATGTATTCTATGGTATAGCAGAGGTTTTTTTATTGACTTAAATTATAATTTCTTCTAATACGAAGCGATTGACTGTTGGCGAGTGATCTGTCGCTGACGACTCTTTATTTATTTATATTACTCTTCGAAGGGAACTGACTTTATTGCTCCTCAGGATGGAACTGTCGTTGTTTCTTAAGATCGTAATAGTTGGTATGATATGATAGTTACTTAAATGTTCACCTACTTCTGAGGCTGACTTTACTACTTAGTTTCCGTATAGGTGTTTGAGTTTAGCTCGAAAATCGTTGGTCAATACTGACCATGCACACCCGCCGATCGTTGTGGCACTTGTGTATAAGTGCCGAGTTGTTCTGCCGCAGGTCGGCACACTTGTCCTCGGGCACTTCAGCCAGGCACCTGTAGCACCACAGCTCATTGTTGGGCCGGGCGGCTGCTGACGTCACGTGAACGCTGTCTCTGAGGAGGTCGCACTCACCTTCTGGAAAAAGCATTCAAAACTTGAATGATCGTTGGACTTTTGTTTTTAGGTATTGGTAAGCAAATGGTAAAAAAATAAATTAAAATATGATGATAATGAAACATGTTGAATATTATCATGTACCTACCTAAGCATTGAGTTAAACTTTATAGTATATCAAAGCATGTAAGTATGTGTTAAGGTTTTTATTATGTTATGATGAATGTGCAGTATCTAGTCAAACTCTAACCGGGTTTTTGGACACGAAGTAATTGTAAAATTGTATTGTCTTTGTTATAAATATATAAATAATAAAAAAACAAACAGTGAGCTAACAATTTCTATTCCTCAAACGTTGTTCACTCTAGGTGAGCTCAATACTTCTTGAAGTTATAAAGTATCTAGTTCCAGAGAGTTCTAGAATTCTAGATATCTACTTTTAAAACTGAAACCTCATCAGAATTTTTTTTCAGATCATCGTTGCTTAATTACCGATTCAAGTATGTAGGTGAATATAAATTGATCTCAAAAAAAAAAATTAACTGCTAATATAACCTTTTTTAGTGTGAATTTACTTTTTTGGTGGTCATTAGGTACTTACCTACTATTTTTTGGTGTGCGATATTATTTGTTCCCCTTGCTAACACCACCAGTATGGAGGGTTCTAATTTCTAGTAAAACATTAGTTACCCATTCTCATTTGTAGCTAATGTAAGCGATATAGAGCAGATGTCAAGTTTTATTAATGAGAAAGACAAAAAGTTGTAATAATATAATTAATAGCAAGGTATAAAACATTAAACGATTTAAAATAGCCATAGAAAATTAGAAAATAGGTAGTGCTTTGTAGAATGTAGGCTTGACATGACAATTGTGATGTGGGAACTCGGGAGACAAAATGACACGACGAACGTTGGTTCTTAACTCTTATTTAATTAGGGAAAAACAGTGTTTATGTAGTATTTTAGAACAAAGGAAAGTATTGACTGCCAGTTCTGGGAAATCGGTACAAAGTCCTAAATTAGTTACATTCCATCACGTATTACAAAACAGATGATTTTATGAGTTATGATGCCGTGACACACTGCACTTGTGACACACTGCACTACACCTTTCCCCTTTTTTTTAAAATATAAACTATATAATTTTTAAAAATATTTAATATTGATATAAACATAGTTTTACTCAAACTTAAAATAATTAAAATCTAACAGGCTTAAACTAACAAACAAAGTTTGTTTACATTCTAAAAATACATTGTTATTATAATGATACAATCTTATGCTAAGGCTGTACACAATATGATCTGGGTTATGACAATTGGTATTCCTTATTTGGATACAGTTAACTATAATTATATTTTTGTGTTCTATTTTTGTGTACTGTTTTTTCTTTACCTGAAACTAATATTTTGACATTTACGCCTTGATCCTCAATAACAGTATAAGGACCTAAATATACAGGATCCATCTTATCTCTATTTTCCTTTTTTAATAATATTAAATCTCCTATTCTATAATTAATTGAATTAGTGGTTAAGTCATATCTTATCTTTCTATTAATTTTTGATTTAATTAAATTATTTCTAGCATCCTCTTGGGATTTTTGCAATCTATACTTAAGTTCTACAGTATACGAATTAAAATTATAAACTCGATCTACTTTATTTATAATATTACTTGGTATATGACATAGTCTACCAAACACCAATTCATAGGGTGTATATGTAGTTGACGAATGTATCGTTGTATTATAGGAAAAACACCAATATTGCAACCAATCTGACCACTTATTGGCTTGATTATCTATTTGTATTCTTAGAAATGCTCCTAATGATTTATGTGAATTCTCTAAAGAACCAAGACTTTCATGATGATAAGCGGTTAAGCGGTAATTCGGTACCTCTATCTGTTGCAATTTCATTAGGGATGCCATAACGTAATATAAAATTATCGATAAACGCGCGCGCTACTGTCTCCGTTTCTTTATTTCGGAGTGGGTATGCTTCTACATACTTTGTAAGCTCGCACTGTAACGTTAATATATAGCAGTACCCATTTGTATCTTTAGTTAGTGGACCTACCAAATCCAAAAATATTTTGTCGAAAGCCGTTGTTGCCGTGCTAGTAATACACATTGGCTGCTTAATGTTTCTATGAAACTTCTGTTTCTGACATTTATCACAATTTTTTACAAATTTAATAATATCACTTTCCATGCCTTGCCATTAGTAATAACGTTTCATGTTATTAGTCATACTTCGAATGCCTGCATGCCCACTGGTCGGCAACAAATAGAAATCGTTTAATATTAATCGTCTATCATCCTTACTATTTATTTTCGTGACACCTTTTACTATACATAACCGTGGTCCGGACCATGTTCCACATTTATTATTAATGTATTGAGCTAGCTCTATCATAACCAGTGGTCGGAGTAGGTATATTGAATTAAGGTCACTGACATCAAACGTATATGTTAATATGGATACTCCTCCGAGTTTCCGGATTATTATGATAAAAATACCGAAACATCGAAATTATTACATGAAACTAGTTAAAAATGTATCAATACTCTCAACGCTATGCTGCTAGTGGCGCTGGTCTCCATCTCTAATGTTGGCCGTATCCATTGTCTCAATCTCGCAAAAGAAAAGAAATCACGTCTTAAATTATTATTAGTGATTTTTTTTTGTTAATCTTTAAATATCTTGGAAACGGTGCGTCCTACGCTAAAATGGACGAAATTTTGTCCCCCCTTTATAAAACCCCCGTCTAACGCTAACCAACCATCACGATGGTACAATTATTAATAATTGTCGCTTTTTAATAATTATTTAGGGTAAGTAACGATTAACTAGTTTAGGAAATGTAGTTTATAGATTTGTTGGGCTTATTTCCCCTTTGGAACTCATTGACTCACTTGGCCGCACATTTGGTCGTTGATTGTAGAGGTTAAGTCACTCTCACACAGGCCGGTCAACGGATAGGTGACCAAAGCTTTATTGTTTCGACCTGTTGGCTAATGTTGAGCCGGCTCTTTGGCCTAAATAAAAGTGTAAGGCCTAAGTAAAAAATCAAAATGTAGAACTTGTAACCGATGAGGATTAAAAATAATTATTTTTAATAAAACTGTAATAATGATTATTTGTATTAACAATAAACAATTTTGTTTGCTTACATATGGTTTTTTATTTTATTACTCTATTTACCAAATTTTTGGAAACTCCGGTACATTCCGGAAGAAATGCATGTCCATGTTATGATATCATGACGCAAGTATCTAAAATCAATATACCTACTCCGACCACTGATCATAACACAAGCGGTGTCATTATTTTGAAGTATGCATACTTCATTTATTTTTTGTGTCGTGCAAAATGCCTCTAATTCTCTCGCGAAGAAAGCTCGTTTCGTACACGATCGAGAGTTAATGGCGATACACATGGTTCGTAAGGATGGTGAGTAAACTATTATATTATTTTGACTTGAAATGCAGTCTGCCTGCTTTAGTATTTTGTCATAGTCCTTGTTATTAAAACTTAATTCAGGTGAATTATTTAGTCTCTTAGGAACCCCAACTATGTTCGGCTGATCAGTCCAATCATAGCTAGAACCCGAATCATTTTCCTGTTTTTGCTCTTCCATTCTTTCCTTTTGTGCTCTAGTCATTACTGACATTACATTTTTTGTCATGGACTTAAGTTCGCTATTACTAATTTCAATCCTGGATAATGCGTCTGCAGCTGCATTTTCCTTGCCTTTTAAATACTCTACCGTGAAATCGTATTCTTCTAGACACAAACGAAACTTAGTTAGCCTACTCGATGGGTTACTCATATTAAACAAATAAATTAAAGGGCGATGATCTGTGATAATTTTAAAACTGCGTCCATATAAATACGGACGAAAATATTTTATTGCCCATACGATCGCCAATAACTCTTTTTCTATTGTTGGGTAGGTAGTTTTTTTCCGCGTCATTTAAAGGTCGGCGTCTTGCGTAAGCTACCGGTAAACAGTTTTTATTTGATAATACGCAACCTATTGCTACGCCCGACGCGTCCGTGTGTAACACGAACTCGTTGTTACTTGAGAAGTCTGGGTATTGTAATAAAGGTGGGCTACTAACTGCCAATTTCAATTGTTCAAAAGCTTGATTACATTGTTTATCCCAATTAAACTCAATATCTTTTTTTAATAACTGATTTAAAGGTTGTGTGATCCCAGAAAAATGAGGAATAAATTTTCTATAGTAATTCACAAAGGCTACAAAACGCCTGACTTCATCACTGTTTTTTGGCACTGGGTAATTTTGTACTATTGAAATCTTTTTTGGGTCGGGTTTTATTCCGTCAGGAGTCACTACATGTCCTACATACAAAATCTCTTTTTGTAAAAAGTTACATTTTAAGGGATTTAATTTAAAATTTACTTTTCTTAATCTCGAAAAAACATCTATTAAGTTTTTATTATGCTGTTGAAGGTTACGCCCCATTATAATAATATCATCTAAATATATTATACATTGTAAATAATTTAGACCAGTCATAGCTATGGTAATTGCTCTACTAAACGCATTTGGACTTGTTTTTAAACCCATTGGCAATCGTTTCATTTGGTAATGTTTATCCGCAATGAACGCAGTGTACTTTCTGCTCTCAGGGTCAAGTGTTATCTGATAATAGCTTTGATTCATGTCTAACGTGCTATAGTACATAGCTCCTGATAAGGAATCTAATATGTCAGTTATATTTGGTAAGGGAAATTTATCATTTTCAATTACCTCGTTGACCTTCCTGTAGTCTATTACCAACCGCCATTTCTTTTCTCCGTTTGAATCTGTCTTTTTAGGAACTAATAATAATGGACTTGCCCATTCCGATTGTGACTCTTCTATGATGTCATGTTCCAACATTTGTTTTATTTGTTTATTTATTTCCGCTTTTTGTGACTGCGGTAACCGATATATGGTTTGCTATAAACTGGAGATGTATTGGGTTTTAAACGTATTTTTTGTTCGTATAAATTAGTTGTATTTAAAGAGTCTCCCGGTAAATGAAAAATGTCTGCAAATTTTGCACATATGTTGGCTATTGTATTTTTTTCTTCGACATTTAAATTATTTAATTTTAAAAGTGAAAATAATAGTTTTACTCTTTGTGCATTATTTTGGCATTGTTCAAAAGAAAAACAAACGTAGTCATCCAATGGTTTTATTTGTGGAGTGAAGCTGATTATACATCTTCGTCCCGAGTATTCAATACTTTAATTGAAATCTTCCCATTTACGCAACGTGTTATGGTATTTGCTACAAAAATTCCTTCGCTAATTTCGCTTGACATTACTACACACACAATCACCTTTGTAATTATTTGACAACTTTACTATAGATTCGCATCGGGCCGGTAATTTTATTTGATTTGAGTGTATACCGTGTTGAGGTTTTATTTTTAGGTTCAAAGGTATGTCAAAGAATTGGTTATTATGGTTTAAAGTAATTATCTCTTTTTCAAAATTTATAATACATTTATATTTAATTAAAAAGTCTTGTCCAATTATTCCATCTACTTGTAACGGTAAGCTGGACAACACATGAAATTTATGATCAAAGCACTGTGTGTAAGAACTTGTCTGCAGATTTAGACAAATCGTTCCGTATGACGTAATCTGTCCTGATATTCCATCTATAAATGTGACCTTTGGACTTATGTTTTCGCGTGTTGATAATGCGACGTTACGTTTAATTACACTGAGTGACGCACCCGTGTCAATTAGCCATATGTACTTTTTACTGTTTATTGTAAATTGAACTGAATTCATGTGATTATAAGTTAGAATGTAGCTTTTACTCTCGAAAAAACTGCATGGTTTCGTCACTTAAATCGTTTCTATTTTCAATCGCCGTATGCACTTGATGGCGTTTAGAATAACTTCTATTGTTATTATTATTACGACCTTGGTTATAGTGTTTATTATAGGTACGCGGGGTACTTTGCCGGTAAGGTTTTTTCGTTAGGAAACTTGGATTTTTATATGTAAACCGTGGCTTTCTTTCTACATTTTTGTTAAATGTTCCCCTAAACGGTCTTTCGCCATTGTAACGATTGTTACCCTTTCTATGTGCGTATAATATTTGTTCGGGGCCTGACGATGAGGTCATTGTTATCTCTTCGTCTTTCGCTCCCTGAATTGCATCTTTTAGAGATGAGTAAGCGCGTGCCGATATAATTGTGTTTAATTTATCGTTCCGTAAACCCTGACTGAATCTATTTATAGCAACTTTCTCATTTAACGGTTTTAGAACACTATAGGCTATATCTGTATTACCGTTTGACTGTGAAATGGTCAGGTTCACAAAGAGATCTTCAATATCTTGCCCGAATTGTTCTATAGACCTATGACCTTGTTTGATCATTAATAATTGCTTTTGTAACGCGACATCTGATTTTTTAGTTAGGAGATGCACTTTCATGTCATCTATTAATTGTTTCACACTACTGTAGGTACTTGATAATCTTAATTTAGCACTTGGAGACAACCTAGTTTTTAGTACAAAGTTTATCAATAACGGTGCATCCGTGTCCTTAATCATGGTAGAATATAATTCTATTGCGTTAATTAATTGATTTGTGACGGCCTCGGAGCTGTTCATGGCCGGTAATAATGATACCGCCGTTTTCAAATCAAACCCGTTATTTGAAGCCATTATTTCTTCTTTTTCTTCCTTATAATAAGCTAATGTTTTATTATAAATATCTGTTATTTTTATATAGTACTCTTGAATTGTCTTACTGTCCTCTATCGATATTTCCGATTTTTCTAATTTACTACTGTATTGAACGACATACAGTACTATTTGCTCGTACAACGATTGTACCTCTGTAAGTTTTTTTAACCCTAACGGTTCTTTACGACGTTTCGGACCGAGTTTTCTTATATCTTCTTGTAACTTCGTGATTTGATCAAGATAGTTTTTAATTTCTGACATACTATAATTACTCACATAAAAGTATCAATGACATATTATTATTGTTACAGTAATTAATTACTTATTTTATCCGAACTCTAAAACTTATGTTAAATTTATTGTTTACCTCTAATTTTAGTTTTTTCTTTCTTCGACACCATTGTATCTTCTCTTCTTCGCTCGACGTATTATCACACTGTCAGCTGTTGTTTCCGCATTACTACTGCAACTGCTTGGCGCTCAATTTTCTTTGTAAGGCACTTGTTGACCTTCTTCTAGGCCAAGTAAATGGAAATTATACATATTATTGCGACTAAAACAGCCACCATGTACACCAGGGATGGGAGGTGCTGATCTGTTTTGTCTGTTGTCGCACTATTTCCTGCACCATTCTGTGCTATGATTATTTCTTCTTTTACATCTTGGTTTTTCGATGATTTTGTTCTCATGTTTCCATTTAACGGCCAGATGGTTATAGCGGTGTAAACGCGTGGTGATGACTCATGTGCTCGGCGCGGAACTCACACTGACCAGTGACGTCACGTGTGCTGATATGATGCGGCCATGTGATGTGGGATGCTCAGCGGTCTTATTAATATCTTGCAGCGTGATCGGATTTTCGGATGCGAAGCGTGGACCCCATTGGTTTGATCTTGATTTTCTCTGCGGCTTGGGTTCCAAATGAACCAGCACTGCCTAGAAGCAGTGGACTGGCAGGGTCGCCATGTGATGTGGGAACTCGGGCGACAAAATGACACGACGAACGTTGGTTCTTAACTCTTATTTAATTAGGGAAAAACAGTGTTTATATAGTATTTTAGAACAAAGAAAAGTATTGACTGCCAGTTCTGGGAAATCGGTACAAAGTCCTAAATTAGTTACATTCCATCACGTATTACAAAACAGATGATTTTATGAGTTATGATGCCGTGACACACTGCACTTGTGACACACTACACAACAAAATCTTGAACCGATAATTAAGTCCATACGCTTTTGTTTTTCTTAAAATAATCTAATATTTTACAATATTGCAAGATTTGCTGTTAGTCCATATTGATATTTATTCAAGAATTTACCTAAGGATAATTTTAATTTGAGAATACCATCATAACAAAGAGGTCAACCACAGACAACGAGACTTGACATTTGACACAACACATCACTATGATACTAGTCGACCGTGGAACTGCGGGAAATTCGTACCGCAGCCTCGCTTGTTAGTTATCACGGAACACGGGAGGTTATATTGCACTTTACACTTAAAATATTGAGAAAAAAGCATACATACCAGCGGCGAGCAGAGAGATCGCGAGTATCGTGAGATAACGCATGCTGTTCAGTCAACTTATTGCGGAGTGAACGGCGCATGCTCCAGCCTCCGCGATATCGATTGAGTGGGATCGCGACCTGTTGCCGATCCCAACTGGCCCCGCCTCCCCTCCCCCTGCAGGGCTTCAAATACTTTGATCGTGGAAAACAATCTCAACTTTCCAATTTCGCGGAGAAATGAAAAACTTTCATCAGACTTATACAAATAGTTATGGCCGTTCGGAGATAATTAACTTTTTAAAGGGTGTGTTTTTTTAAACTTTGTGCCTGTTTCTTTGTCTATATAATAGGGTAACTACAATACTTTTGCTGTACTGGCAAAAAAATTATAAAAACACGTAACAATGAAACTTAGAAGACGAAGTAGGTAACGCAGCCTTGTGGTTAAATCTTAGAGCCGTTAATCTGTACGGTAACGTACACCTGTACGTTACCGTACCTACTTTGGTGCAATAAAAAAGATAAGAAAAAAAATTAGAGAGCCAGATCGTATATTCCATAGCTAGTCTACAAATTGAACATTTAAAAAGTTTATTTTTTTATTTTACTAAGCCGGCAAACATCATGACCTTACTAATGATGGTGCGGCAGCGGCCATCGCAGCCCATGAACGCGCGCAACGCACAGGGAAGCATCAGTTCTTACATTGACCTAGAAGAGTAACCTATCATAAATTCGAAACTTTCCTGTACGAATTTCAATTGTTCGAAAACGGTATGACGAAGTTTTAAATACCAGATCGTTGCTTTTACATAATTTTGTTAATCCGTAAACTTATCATACATACGTTTCATTTTCCAAAAAACTATTAGCCGATTATCAAAACTACTTTTTTTCTTTTGGAAGATGTTTTGTTTACAATAAATTTCATATCTAGAAGTATTAAAATTCGAAGTAACTTTTTTCTAAAATATCATACTCATACCCAGTTTTTTTTTGTTTTTCATATATTCATATTATTAGATAAAGAAATTTAAATGTCTTAAAAAGTTAATACTTTAGGTTTCCGGTAAGATTGTGTTTCAAAAGTCAGTGACAGAAATGAATCGCGGCAAAACCGACTCCACGTAGTCTTGTCTGCCCTACGCTAGAGTGTAATTCAAGCTCGCGTGGAACCGCCGGAGCCTCGCAGCTAGGGGTTGCAGTCCCGGTACTCTGGAGAAAACGGGATTCCCGGTACTGCGCTAACTCTGGTACCGGGAAAACCGGGAAATTTCGGTACTTTTCGGTAGTGAGGTTTTTTTTAACCCAGATGTAACTAACGTTTGATATATGGATCATTGAGCAAAATAAAATATTACACAAAAAATTTATAATAAAAAATTTGTTATGTCAATATTGTCGTACTAGCTGTGGAATCACTTTGTCGAATGGAATTGGTTAGAGATCATCCGAGTTGAATGTTTTAAATTTAAAAGGGTCTACTTGCAATGGATTTTATCATGAGTATTTTAAGGTGAGTAAATAATATAAATTCGTCCAAACCAAGACCGTTCAAACGGCGACAGACTCCCTTCTCCAACGGATTCCCTCGGTCGAGATTGTGGTATTGGGAGACTTCAATGCCCACCACGTCGAATGGCTTCGTTCACGCACAACTGACCACGCGGGTAGAGCCGTTCATGACCTCGCTTTAGCCTACAGTCTGTCCCAATGGGTAACCGACCCTACGCGGTTTCCAGATGTGGAGGGCCATGCACCTTCCTTATTGGACCTTCTGCTATCCCACCATCCAAACTATTAAGTTTCTGTTGACGCACCACTATGCTCATCAGACCACTGTCTGTAGTCGTCGAGTCTGGCATTATAGGTCAGCGGACTGGGATGGGATGCGAAGTTTCTTTGCGTCCTACTCATGGTGGCGAGTTTGCTTTTCGCTGGATGGTCTTGATGTCGCCGCCGACTCTGTCGTTGATGTGATACTGCAGGGAATGCAACTTTTCAATCCCATTAGCGGCAGGTCCCAACCATGGTTTGGACGTTGCTGCAAAATGGCGTCTCGCCAAAAGCGACAACATTACCAAGCCTGGGCTAATGCGGTGTCATCAAAGGATCCAAACACCAGTGCGTTCAGAAAGAGGTACAACTTTGCCGCCAGGTCCTTTAAAGACATTGCCAAGGCGAAATCATCATTCATAAGTGGAATTGGCGAGAGGCCAGTGCGTCTTCCTTCCGGTACGCGTGCGTTCTAGTGTCTCGCCAAAGCTAAGGGAATTTTTGTCAGCCGTCCTTACCACCATTGCACAATACCGCATTGCGCTTGTTTAATGCCAAACATCCGGTTCCTACAAAGGTCAGTTCGTAAGGCTCTTTTTCCTTGATGCCTGCCTGATGCAGCTCCTCCCATTGTACTTCGGACGTGTGCTCCTGAGTTGACGCCGGTTCTAACGCGCCTTTTCCGGCTCTCTTATACTACTGGCGTTGTCCCGAGCTTTTGGAAGACAGCCCTTGTCCACCCGATTCTCAAAAAAGGCGATCGCTCAGATCCGTCCAACTACAGGCCAATAGCCATCACCCCTTTGCTCTCCAAAGTAATAGAGTCCATTACAAACCGCCAGCTCTTAAGGTACCTAGAAGGAAACTAGCTACTAAGCGATCGCCAGTATGGTTTTCGTCGCGGTCGTTCGGCTGGTGATCATTTAGTGTCCGTTACTCACCGATGAGCGGAGGCAGTTATGAATAAAGGGGAGGCACTGGCAGTTAGCTTGGACGTAGCGAAAGCCTTTGACAGGGTATGGCTCAGGGCTCTTCTCCCTAAACCTCCATCATACGGGCTTCCTGAGAAATTGTGTTCGTGGGTTGCCAGCTTTCTTTCTGGGCGTAGCATCAGAGTCGTAGTCAACGGTTTGTGCTTTTGTGCTCTAACATGAAACGCGTGAATGCTGGAGTCCCGTAGGGGTGTGTGTTAGCCCCTACTCTGTTTCTTCTGCATATCAATGACATGTTGCATAACAACAGCATTCATTGCTATGCGGACGACAGTACGGGGGTAACGCTCTACACCGGACGAGCTAACATTTCTCTGGAAAGCGTCAACAAGAGCCGGAATAAACTTGTGACTGACACCGAGAACATGTTAAGTCATGTCTCAAATTGGGGCCGACATTACCTAGTCCACTTTAACTCCTTCAAAGCGCAAGTTTGCGCATTTACCGCGAAAAAACATCACTTCGTCGTACCTCTGAACTTTGAGGGAGCTCTCCTTGATACTAATCCGACTATTGGAATCCTTGTCGTCGATATTTCGAGTGACGTTCAGTTTCGAGGTCATTTGGAAGGTAAAGCTAGGCTAATAATTGGCATAATTTTAAGTAATAATAAAAGTACCGAAAGTACTGAATTTCCCGGGAAACGAATTCTCAGTACCGGTACTGCGTAAAAAGTCAATTTCCCGGGAAATACCGGGAAAAATCGGTACCGGGAATTCCCGGGTGCATGCCCTACTCGCAGCGCCGGAGCCGTGATAGAAACCATGCGTGCGGCATGCTTGGTTGCTTGCTGCTTGCTTGCTTGCATGCTGCATGCTTGCTTGCATGCTGCATGCTTGCTTGCATGCTGCATGCTTGCTTGCATGCTGCATGCTTGCTTGCATGCTGCATGCTTGCTTGCATGCTGCATGCTTGATTGCATGACGCAACTTGCTTGCAAGCTCCAAGCTTGCTTGCTTACATGCTGCATGCTTGTTTGCATGCTGCATGCTTGCTTGCGTGGTGCATGCTTGCTTCCATGCTGCATGCTTCTTTGCATGCTTCAACGTTACTACGATTACAAGTTGTTCGATGATATTAGGGATTTCAATTATTTGAAATGTTGTATTTTAATAATATTGGAAACGTGTTTCTGGAAAATGAATCGTCTAGCATTAATAGCTTCGGCCAAACGTTGAGTGGGATTTCAAAACATAGAGATTTTGATAAAAATAACAAATTATAATCGGCATTTCTAAACTTTGTAAATTGTGTTTTCGGTAAAAAGAAAGTTATGGAAAACAAAAAATTACAAAACGTTTTCGGCCAAATAAAATTCGTACTTACAGGCAAAATTCGAATTTATGATAGGTAACCACCTAGAAGTATATCGCTGAGTTCTTATGTCTCTATCTGCCGTACTCAGAGACGACTAAGTTTTAATGACAATTAAATGTCTTTCCTTCTCTATTTAGCACTATACATAAGAAAGTGACAGCAAGAGACTTAATGGTCATTAAAACTTAAATGACCTCTCTGAGTACGGCAGTAAGCCTTCTAATTTCACTTGAATCTAGTATATACCCTTTAAACCGCAACAAACATATAATGACGACTATTATTCCTAGAAGGGTTAGTTAGAGACTAGGCAATGAGGACCGCAAAAGCAGTCCTCTACCATAGATCACTTTTCACCAAATAGCGACTGCACATGTGCTCAGCGTGACAGGTGGTGAGCCCATCGTCGCTCTTTGCTGTTGGATGTATGTGCAGTCCACAGGTCAGTAGTTCAGTCTTTAGTCCGTTAGTCGCCTTTTACGACACTAAGGGGGAGAAAGGGGAAGGTGTATTCTTTCACCGCAACGCAGCAATGTAAAACAATGCTGATTGGAGACCATGATAGGTATTAGGATGATCGCGTTGGATTCAGACAGAAGACAGGATGACAGAAACCTACTACTAACTACTACCTTTGAGCTGAGCACAGTTTAGGCATCACACGCCAGTGCACAATTCTTTACTGTGCCCAATTTTGTCGCAAAAGTTTGTACCTACTTACTTGTACTGTTGTATTGTGTTTTGTCGTGTGATGTCAAAAATCAATGTCTATTGTATTCTATTCTACTAAGGGTGGATTCGACCAAACTGGAATAAGGTCTAATATCTAGATTATGCGCCGAATTTGTATAGACTAATCTCGGAGTAAGTCTTATTCCAGTTTGGTCGAATCCACCCTAAGTACCTACTACTACTGAGCAAAGGCGGTATAATGACGTGGCATAATTTTACTAAAACAATTGTGCGTTTAATCTATCTGGAAAGTCAATATACTAAATTAAACGATATAATGTAAGTCAACATCATCATCAGCAAAAGACGTCCCACAGCTGGCCCAGGCTTTCTTACATGGACAACATCAAACGCGCCATGCCAACCTATCCTATTTTATCCTATGCCATCATACTCCTAACAGCAAAGCCGAATCGTAAAACAGGTCTAAACCAAATTACTGAATGAAATTTAATTAAAAGCCTTTATTGTTCACGTTTTGCTAAGTTATTTATAATTATGTTTCATTCAGTCAATGCCAACAACAGCGGCCCGTTAAAACAATGGAATTGTATTATCGGTGTTGTTTTGTAATCAAATAGGTACTTCACTTACTTAGTAGAAATGGCGCAGCGGCTAACAACCGAAATAACCTATCTAATTTATAAATTTTTTAGCCTACTACAGTGAGAAATTTGACATAATTTTGTATGGATAATAAATAAAAAAATTGTTAAAAAAACTTAGAAGGCTAAAAAATCTATAGATAGTATCTATAGATTTGTTCTTCTTTCTTTAATACGTCGCCGTAAAAAAGCAGCTAAATCTATGGCCAGCAGCGTAGAGTTTTGATTTTCTTCTAATTTGGCATAAACTTCAAAGTCGTTTTCGTCGTTAGAATGTTATCATCTTGACGGCAAAGTACCTCTAACGCCAACTTTATTGGTTTAAGCTCGCGAGAGGACGTTTCCATGATAATTTTCAATCCCGCAAATTCCGCGGGATCCAGCATTAGTATTTCGGCATCCCGCACTAGTCAAAATGGTGCGGGATCTCGGTATACCGGGATTGGAAACCCTAATAGATACGTAATTAATTTCCGGCGTAAGGCGTTCGGTAATTCGGTTTGCAAACTTGCCAGTGGAGCATCTTTTGCAATGCTGGGTCACTGGATTAAAATAATCTCGAGCTCATCCATGCTTCGAAGTTTCGGAAGGCACGTGAAGCCGTTAGTCCTGGTTTGCTGGCGTAAGGTGGCGGTCGTTAATACCCACCAACCTGATTGGGCCAGTGTCTTGGGTCCTAACCAAAGGACCACATGGACTTCAAAGTAAGATAGCTGCTGCTGAGTAGTAGTAGAGCCAGCACAAATTGGGTCAGCTCGCCCGGCGTAATACGGATCATCGGTTTGGACTCTAACGAATTATCGGTTTGAAACAATAGCACTCGTGCTGTTGTGTGTGGTAAGTGAAAGTACCGGAGGAAGGCCCCTCTCTCTCCCCTCCCACCACAATTCCTACTTCTTCCTCAAAACTCGCACAGGTGTGCGAGATGGCACCTTTTGATTTTACCTATTATTTTAGTTGTCAACTCGCACATACTTACAAAGTACAGTAGAATAAAAAAATGGAAACTAGATTAATATTTTTTTATTAATCATAACTGTCTGATATTAAACATTTAAGGATTATAACTTCTTCCAAACCTTTTTGTAATTGACTACCTCAGATTTTAACTGTTGTGCGAGTTGACGACACAAATAATAGGTAAAATCAAAAGGTGCCATCTCGCACATCTGTGCGAGTTTAAAGTGTGCGAGTTGACGAATAACTCCCTTTGAGGAAGGAGTAGGAATTGTGGTGGGAGGGGGCAGAGATGGGCCTCTCAATATACCTCCTCAAAAGTTCTACTCCTTCCTGGGCTGTCCCCATGGGCGGTGGTGATTACTTTCAATCAGGTGAACCTTGCTCGTTTGCCTCCTTTTCAAATAAAAAAACCGGCCAAGTGCGAGTCGGACTCGCGCACGAAGGGTTCCGTACCATTATCTATAAAAATCACGTTTGTTGTATGGGAGTTGTTTTATTTTAATTTAATTATTTATTTTTAAAGTGAATATATATGTGAATATTTCAAGCGTCTACCTGTTGCCGTTATTAATAATGAGCAAAAACGAGCAAAAAATTACGTTTGTTGTATGGGAGCCCTCTTAAATATTTATTTTATTCTGTTTTTTAGTATTTGTTGTTTTATCAGCAACAGAAATACAATATCTGTAAAAATTTCAACTGTCTAACTATCACGGTTCATGAGATACAGCCTGGTGACAGACGGACAAGTCTTAGTAATAGGGTCCCGTTTTACCCTTTTGGTACGGAACCCTAAAAAATAGAAAAATGTTTAAAAAAAATTACTAACAGGCTATCGTGGTGGTCTCCTCTTATTGTCATCCACAACATATTGTCATACAAAACATAGGTATGTTTTGCTAGGTTCGAATTCGTACCTACATACAGTAATTCATATCGTTCAACGCGTAAGAAGTAATGGTTAAGAGCTACTCCTGATGTGACGCTAACCAGGATTGTCGACAGCATCTCTTTGACCGCACACTCAAAGAAAAATATGTCTTATTTCGTATTCTTAAGATCTATTTTACATGAAAGAAGAAGCAGCATAGTTACTTCCTTTCGGAGTTAACGATTCAGCTTAGTGCGATGGTGTAGTGTTCTAAATTGGCCCTTAAGTGAGGGCGGCTTTCCCGGGCCACGCTATTATAAGCCTTAGGTATTATTGTGCCTCTCCTGTTACGAGCATATCCTTTCCCTGTGGGTACGTAATCGCTTGAAACAACGCTTGTCAGTGTATACCGATACCGAGCCAGCTTTATTTCTGAGTACATAAAGTTTGCGACGAATATATGTATGAAAAGAGATAGACAGCAAAACTATCGCACACCCCTGATATTTTTTAAAAAAAGTATTATTTTCTAGGTTCATGGCACATTTAGATTTAATTTTCTGAAAATCTTGTTTTATCGATTGATACCTAACTCATATAAAATCCTATAATGCAATGTATGATTGTAGACATTATGTTAGCATTTCTGCAATTTAAGTTCAAAAAATTACGACTGTGCGATATTTTTGCTCTCAAGTGTACACACGGCGTCAGATCAACCTACCCAAAACTGCCAAATTTCTGCAATCAATTTAGAACTTTATTGTTTGGTTTTAAGGATCAATATTCATTGGAGAAGTTTGACAGTTAAGGGTAGGTTGATCTGAAGCCGTGTGTACAACATACACATACAAACTATTATTATTATCAACAGAGCATTGAGGACTGCAAAAGTAGTCCACTACCACCACACTGCCACAATCTACGTTTTACCAATTAATATACTGCACATGTGCTGAGCATGCTAGGTGGTGAGTCCATCGCCGCTGTTTGCTGTTGGATGTATGTGCAGTCACGACTACTCACAATGCATTTGTATAATTCGATTAATTCTTTTCCATCTGTAAGATCTTTTCTTGAAATAGCTTTAATATTTTTGGTAAATTGAAGAAAAAAATTCTAAACAAAATTTGCATCTATTACTAATGCAGCTGTAGTTTTTCCAAATAATATTTAATGGAAAGGCATCACTTTGTAATCATAGGTACAATGTGATGGGAATTGGGCCTTAGTCGGGATAAAACACAAGAAAATTAAACGATACAATCAAGGAAAAGAAAAAAAATACAAACAACCAAGTAAACATTCAAAAACTCAACTCTAAACAAATGCCTAGAACGAGTAAGGAAGAAAAAAGAAGACGGACAAAAGTACCTACTGAACATTAGCATGCTGAATACGAAGTTGAACGAACACATTCTAACGGCAATTATTGATAAAATAATAAACAATATTACAGAGAATTAGAGGCGATGCCGTTACAGTTCAACAAAAGTCTTGTTTTAGATTAATGTTTTATATTTTAGCGTTTTATTAATTTTACTTAAGTCTTGTTTTACATAATTTTATTTCAAATAACAATACGTAGTAGTTGTAGACCATCACGCAATAATTCCAACACAAACACCCAACTTAACATCAGTCGCAGTGAAACAGATGGATGTTTTAGTAATTAACTGGAAATTCACAAAAGGATTTTCTCCGTTCCACATTTTCCGAGTTGGACGTATAAATGCCAGGAGCATTTCCGCAACGGGTCTTGTTTACAAAGGCCGAGATTGCAGAAGGGAATGTACACACGTTCGGAGCTTGTATCGGCTCTATGTTAATAAGCAGTTTATTGCTGTTCCCCGCCAAAAATAATATTGATACAGCCTGCCAGAGCTTTTCCAATGTGGAGCCGGTGAGTTTCCGATTTTCACGTCATCTTTACGGTTCGCTACAACTATTTTCTATGTTAAATAGAACCTCGATTCTATTCATATACAGAATTGTATTCGACTGTGTGACGCGAAATTAAATAACGTATGCGAAATAAAGGGACTACTTACCGCTTCATTTGAAAAATAACAGTTTTTTACTTTTTTAGAATAAACCTACGCCATCGCCACCAGTTTAGTTTGTTAACTGGGTACATGTTACATTTATGTATTTTGAAGTGTTGAAGAAAAAGTTCGTAGGTTTTTGTTTTAATTTCATTTTCACATGTAGGTATGTCAAACATGCGAAAATGACCACTACACCGAAATTCATAAAGGTGACTTTTTAAAACAATTATAAGTATAAGGTATCGGCAGTCGGCACTGCTCCGTCGATTAGGTTTGGTAAAAATATATAGTAATATGACAGCTGAACGTGAAGGGTGAATGAAACTCGTCCGTGCGGAAAACTGAAGGCTTTGATATCGTTAGAGTGATGGGAGGGGTCACAATGTGGAATAAAATAATAGCTATGCTCAGTTTACACTATTTATTGAAGCTCTGAAGGATTTTAATTCTTTCTATGTCAAATCACGGGTTCATACATTACGCCGAGAGCCAAAAGATCGTAAAGGTAGGAATGGCCGAGTATCCAAATCGTCGATTGCATAATAAAAGGTACTTATGTTTAACACGTCGACTGTACAAAACGTCGTCGTACCATCATTTGGTCGAGTGATTAAAAGGCCGATTAGTTATTAGGTCGAAGTTTTTATGAGTGGGAGTTTTAGAGAAAAAGCAGCATTTTATATTTTTGTAGTCTATTACGGTTATAGGTTAGATATTAATACTTCCTAGGACTCAAAGTTATGTAGAAACTAGCATAGACGGTGGAACAAGCTATAGGACAAGCTGAAACGAGAATTGTACAAAACTATATCTTTTTTTAAAGAAATGGCCATCTGTTTTTAGTGCGACAGATAAAACAAGACTTAAAGTAACAGTATCGCTGGGAATAGAACCCGTGTAGAATTTCTTGATGAAACTTTATCTTTACGTACCTCCTCATAAATAATAACTTCGTTTTTTGCAAAGACAAGATCAGCACAAAGTTTTGATGAAGAGGCACTTTGTTTTACATAATCTTTCCATTATTTGCCGTCTTCAATTTTGTTCCCTGATGGAAAACGACGTTTAAGACGGCAAGAAAAATATAATACCTTTTTATTAAGACGATTAAATTGTTCACTTCGTTTGATTTTATCTTTCAGAGGTAGTAAACATTTTTATGGTCAGCAAATATAGGATTAGGTAGACAGACGTTTAAATTATTTAAACGGTTGCTATTTTGACAGTTCTTTAACCATTTTAGAAGGTCAGAACAGATGTACCATCGATAGCTTAATTGAAAAGGCCTTTCAGTATTTGTATAGACAATTTTAGAAGAGAAGAAATAATTTTAGTGATACTAAAATTATTTCTTAGTTTCATATCTACGGATATATAAACTTTGCGGTCAGGTCTGGATATTCAATTATTACTATTTATTTGGCATACATTTAATGTATGTTCTGCGGTTATTACATTTAAAAGCATTCAGACATTAGTGTCTTATTAGGTAAGAAAATTTTGGCAATTGTTTTTTTGTAAATCAAACAAGTCCAAGTTTAGTAATCAAAGTCAAAAAGGTTTCGTTTTATTTTCTTTTAAAATTACTATTGAATCGTCCTAACATTTTTTACCTACTACCACATGTGTGGTAGTAGGTAAAAAATGACTACTTATGTAGTTGTAAGTGCCTCTAAACAATTGGAAAGAAAAACTCCAGTAAAGTAACGAAACAGGACAACAAAGCGGTACTACTGGAAATACACCGAATAATCGTACCCAAATCGATCGTATAAACCACTGTTCCGCTCCAGGCGTTTCCAGGTCCCATTCAATTAATGGTAATGATGAAGGAACGATAAACAAATAACCGAATTAAAAACTGTTGGGGCGTAATCTCGGTGGCTACGTTAACTCGCTAGGGTTGGCACAGCACGATAATCTATATTTTTAATTACTTTGTCTTGGCAATAACAAGGCGGGCAATATATCATCATCATTATCATCAGCCTATGAACATCCCACTACTAGGCACAGGCCTTACACATGCAAAAGAAGTGGGGAGATTGGGCTATAACCCACCACCGGGGTCCAATGCGGGTTGATGGTTTTTAACGACTGCCATCTTCGACAACAACCGAGACCAACGGCTCTATATACGGCACGCCGATTGGCCGTAGCCAATCGGCTTGCCTTCCGAAATACGGAGGAGGTCAATTTTGCATTAGCTATTTATTAAGCTTAGATAGGTAGATAATACTTTTATTGTAACTTAATAACATAAACATTTACATAAGATATAAATATTAATAACAATAATTTTTATTTTAAGCATTCATGGCTCACTTATGTTAGTAACAATTTAATAAAAGAGCAAAAATACAAAGTAACATTTTGGCGGTCTTATCACCTACCAACAGTGATTATTATTATTGAATTATCATTGTACTAACACCTATTATATCAAACTATTTTATACTAATCCATGGATCATGTTGTCCGAAATTAAATGAATAATAATAAAAAAGCGATTTCTGCCAGACAACCAGTGTCTGGCAGAAATCGCTGTATTCGCACCTATGCTGGTAATTCAGCCAAGCAGCGATACAATGCTTTAAAATTCGTTTAAATAGGCAAAGTAGCTAAGCCATGGATCAGTATTCGACTTAATTACTAGCACAGGTTTAAACCGCCTCTGTGATCTATGGCTGTAAGCCACCTGTCTCAGACCCAGAGGTCCCGTGTTCGACTTCCAGCGAGGAATACCTACACATTTGTGCACTTGGTTTGATTGGTGGTAGGGCTGTTAAGTCCGCTTGGCTAGTTACCACCATCTTAGTCGCCATAACAACGAGTTTAATATAGTTGTTGTGTTTCGAAAGTTTAGTGATAAGATTTTTTTTTTCGTTGGTTTGTTGGTTGGTTTCGATTTCATCTAATGTAAAGTGGTAATGAGGACGAAGATAGAGCACGCGCAGTCAGTAAATGCCTGTTTACTCTTGCCTTAAAGACGCCCAAGTTGTAGCGTTCAGGAAAAACAGACGCAGGGAGGTCATTCCACATCCTAGCCGTCCTAATGAGGAAACTAGAAGCAAATCACTTCATACGGACGGGTGGAATATCTACAACATAGGGATGAAAGCTCTCCCTCCGTCTAGTACTCCGATGATGGAACAGGGAAGGAGGTATGAGGTTATGTAACTGCTGAGCACACTCTCCAAAATGTAACATGTAGAAGACTGATATCAAGCCACTTTGTGTCGGTGTTCAAGACTTAAAAGTCTGTTATCGACCAGCTCATCTTTACCAATCAGCCTCTTTGCTCGGTACTCTAAACCATCTAAGGCAGCCAGCTGGTGCTTTGCAGATCCATCCCAAAGATGAGAACAGTACCTACTCCATGCACGATCGGACCTGAGCTTGGTAAAGAGTAAGAACCTGTCCCGAGGTAAAGTACCGTCTCACCTTTGAGAGAATACCCAGCTTTTTTGCGGTGGTTTTGGCTTTATTTTGTATAGAGCGGCCGAAATTGAGGTCCGGTGACAGATTTGAGCCAAGAAGATTCAAATGGTCGCTAATATTTACAGGTACAATCCGGAAAGTCGAAGTCAGGTTAAATGGACTCCGCTTAGCTCTAAATAAACATTGGTGGCGTTAAACTTGACCAGATTGCCAGTTCTTCAGTGGTTGAGGATTCCGGGTGAAGCGTGCTTCCAATTTTGGCATTATCGTCACATACCATCAGGTGAATGAAGGCCAAGCGCTTACCCGTTGCACAAAAAAAAAACAAAAAGTCGAAAGCGCACTGCATCTGTAACTTAATGATTAGAAGCCGTCCGTACCGTCTCTCGCTCTCTTCGGGTTGTGTGCCGGAATCTTGGAGAGAAGCTAATGTGCAACCGATCCCTAAAAAAGGAGATCGGTCAGATCCGACTAATTACCGCCCTATAGCCGTAACTTCAGTGTTGTGTAAGATCCTAGAACGAATATTGAACAAACAGCTTGTTCGATACCTAGAAGATCACTCCTTAATTCACGATCGTCAATATGGGTTCTGGCCAAAACGGTCAACGGGTGATCTTCTAGCGTACGTCACACATCTCTGGGGTGAGGCTATTGACAAGCGTGGCGAGTCACTGGCAGTTAGCCTTGACATAGCCAAGGCTTTTGATTGGGTCTGGCACAAAGCTCTTCTCTCCAAGCACCCGGCATACGGTTTGCCCGCTCAGTTCTGTACCTGGATTGCTAGCTTCCTGCATGAGCGTAGAATCCGTGTCCTTTCGGATGGATGCGCTTCGCGGTTCATGTCAGTGAACGCTGGTGTTCCCCAAGGCTCCGTTCTATCCCCCACGCTGTTCCTTCTGCATATCAATGACATGCTTCCTCTTGGAAACATTCATTGCTATGCAGATGATAGCACAGTGCATGGGGGATATAACGGGCACCCAACGGCAACACCGAAATGAAGCGAGCAAATCTTGTCATTGAGCTCGATCGGATGTTGGACCTCATTTCTAAATGGGGCTCCGATAATCTGGTGGAGTTCAATGCCAAGAAAACACAGGTGTGCGCGTTCACAGCGAAAAAGTTGCCATTCCTTCCCCTTCCCTCTCTTCAGGGTACATCTCTAGGCCTGCAGAGCAGTATTAACATGCTCGGTATGGATATCCGCTGCGATCTGAACCAAAAGGATTACATCGAAACCGTGATTAAAAATGCCTCACGTAAACTCGGTGTCCTGAACAAGGTGCGGCGATTCTTCACGCCTGATCAGTTGTGTCTATTATACAAGACACAGGTGCGGTCTTGCGTGGAGTATTGCTCTCACCTTTGGGACGGCTCCGCAAAGTACCTTCTCGATGCCTTGGACAGATTGCAGCGCCGCGCTGTGCGCATTATCGGCAATGCGGAGGTCACTAAAGCTCTCGAGCCTTTGCAATTGCGTAGAGATATTGCGTCACTCAGCGTCTTTTACCGTTTATACCATGGCGAGTGCTCTGAAGAACTCTTTGACCTCATCCCTCTTTCTCCCTTCCTTCATAGGAGTACGCGTGCTGCTCTCCGGAGTCACCAATTTACAGTCTCTAACATTCCATCACGCACAAAGAAATTTGGTGACTCGTTTCTTTGCCGCACTTCCAAAAGATGGAATAGTCTGCCAGCACACGTATTCCCTCCTACCTATGACATAGGGTCCTTCAAACGAGGCGTGAAGAAGCACTTTGTGGGCCGGCAGAGTGAGGATGACTGATGCTACGTCTCTTACGCTGCACCAGTTGTCCTCGCGCCTGGACTTCATTTCCACTTAACATCAGGTGGAGTGAGGTCATTTGCCGGGCTTAGTATAAAAAAAAAGCGGTCCGTATAAATAGCAAAATATTTAACTCAATTAATAAGTACTTAGAATCGTCCAAATCTTTTTTATCCTACCACCCATTCAGGACGTCATTTTTAACTGTGGCAAAGAACGGAAAAAGAAAAGTAAAGAAAAGAAAACACAGCGCACAGAAGCAACGACATTTACAAAAAAAATGTAGTTACCAGGTCATAAAATACAAAATATGAATTAAAAAAATAATAAATGATGCAATACAAAACTACAATATGATGTATCAATTAATTATAGACAATTAGAAATAGCTGTTGGAGTACTTGAAGCAAATCATTGACTTGAGCATTTCACATCCAAGCTGTTTTGTCTTCTGTTTAATCTGACACTTTATAATAAAGCTTCTTTTATACAGCTTTTGTTTGATTTTGATTTTAAATTTATTAAGATCTAATTTCTGAATATCAATTGGTACTTTGTTTTAAAATCGTACACACAGACCCTTAAAAGAATTATATATTTTATGAAGTATATAAGGTATGCAAATTTGTTCTTACTTCTTGTATTTAAATTGTGAATATCACAGTTTTTTTAAAACATATCAATATTTTTATGAATATACATGAGATTTTCATAAATATATTGTGATGCAACTGTCCTTATACTTTATCCTTAAATCTCTCTCTGAGAGAGTCACCAGCCTCTATGTTATATATTGCTCGAATAGCCCTCTTCTGCAGCACAAAGATAGTTTGAATGTCGGCAGCATTTCCCCACAGTAAAATGCCGTACGACATAACACTATGAAAGTAACTGAAATAAACTAATCTAGCTGTATCAACGTCAGTTAATTGACGGATCTTCATTACTGCATAAGCCGCAGAGCTAAGTCTATTCGACAATTTAGCTATATGTGGGCCCCACTGAAGCTTGGCATCCAACGTGATGCCTAGAAACACAGTGGTGTCCACAGGATTCACATTCTTATCTTTAATTTGTACACTAGTTGTTACTTGCTTAACATTAGGCAATACAAATCTTACACATTTGATTTTCCCTCGTTTAATAGCAAGTTATTTACACTAAACCAGTGAACAATCTTTGAGACCGCATTATTTACATCGTCATAATTTGGGTGTCGTCGTTTCACTTTGAATAAAAGTGAAGTATCATCAGCAAATAATTACTATCTCATGACTGTCTTTTACAAAATAAGGTAAGTAATTAGTATAAATCAAAAACAAGAATGGACCAAGTATTGAACCCTGCGGAACTCCTATTGTAACATTAAACAATCGTGGTACTGATCAGAAATGTCTTGGTTTCAATAATTATATGATCTCCAATTATAGGCGAACACTGTATATTTACCGTAATATTTACCTTCAAATATAAATAAAATATTAAAACTGCACTTCGAAGTTAACAAAAAAGTAAGAGAAAAATTATGATAATGTTTTTTTAATTAGTATCTAAAAGTAGCAACCCTGAGCCCGTGTTAATTTTATAATAACTTGATTATGAGCTGTTGTTCCAGCCGAGCTCGTTTGCAAACAAACGAGGTCGGATGTAAAACTTGTACCCACCAAATTAATCGCGAAGGTCACGAAGTCTCATTTTTAGCATAAAATAATGAAATGGCAAGGAGGATCGTAATTAAATTTGTCGAGGGGAGTTTGCCTATACCTTTTTTTATTGTTTCTCGGAAGCTGTAACAAAGTTGCCAGTGTTTATATGAAAATTTATTTGTTTCACCTGAACTTCTCTTTTGTTATCATGAGCAGAATGACCATCACCATTTTGTTTTCAATATTGTTTGTTTGAATTGTTTACCCTTTTACATTAAAGTTGTTTGTCGGCTCATTACCCATTTGAAAGCTTGAAATTTGAATTATATATAGATATAGGATAAAGTGTTTACTAGAAAAAAAACAACCAGTCTCAGGAAAGCTCGAACGGGATTCGAACCCGTGACCTTTGGACTGCCGGTCCTCTGCTCTAACCGCTAAGCTACCGAGACCCCAGATGACTCATTGAATTTTTTCTAGTAGTTCATACGCTGCAAGCCAGCGGTATTATCCCGTTCGAGCTTTCCTGAGACTGGTTTTTTTTTTCTAGTAAACATTTTATCCTATTTCATGTATGTGTGTTTCAAACTGTTTCAAAATCTTTGGAAGAAAATTTTGTACAAAGTGGTATTTTTTAAAATTTTTCATTGTCTCAAGTCGCTTTTTCCGCAACGGTGGAAGGAAATAGGGGGGCAGGGTGTTAATATTTAATGAGTCGTCATAACGATTCACGCTCCCCCTTTGTGCTATATTATGCACACAAAATATGTCGGCGTAATAAACGTAAAGACGTTGAACAAAAAGGTGGCATTACCATAAAAAAGTCAGCATACGTGGCAGTGGAATAATGTATTCCCTCTGAGGAGTTTTGGTGTAAAATCAGCTAGGCCATACACCCAACTGTGGGTAGTGGGTATAACAAGATTTGGACCCTCAGGATGGCGCCATTACCGCCGCTCCGAGGGATCCAATTCCTTATATTGTCTGCCTCCTTTATTCCTGATTCACTTTGAGCAACCGGCCCAGTTTATCTTATTTGCGACACTACGCACGGCTCATTGTGTTGTGGCCTATTTGATTTCCCTTTTTTTGCTCTTACTTCCGACAACAAATTTTAAACAAATTTTTATTTTGCATATATTGTACTTATAGCAACTGAAAATAATTCATACTCAAACGATTGAAACAATAGGAAAATAAATAAATACTTATATAGCTTTCTAGCCTAACACTAATAATCTAGAACAAGTTAAGCTTCTTTTGAAGCTAGTTAAAATGATTTATTAACTAGATAACGGATAAACTATATATAAACATAGAAAACGCCCAGACCCGAAATCAATTTAGAAAAACAGGTTGTTCTAAATTAACCCGACCGGTAATTGAACCTCAGACTCAGAGGCGACAATTTAGTCGCCAAATTGTATACTTAATGAGAATGTATTTTACTAAATATATTTATCGGGTTGCGACACACGCTTTTGCGAATTTTTTCCACTGCCTCATAGGTTCGAAAGCTTATGGACTCGAATGATGTAGTCGCAAACCACGCTGTTTCGAAAAACATTTTCATTGCCTTATACGCTCGAATGCTTGTGACTTCGAGTCATAATGTGTATAAAAAATATTCAAGTAGTAAATAAAAAACAACATGTTCGGTGTCAATTAACATTTATTAACGTTATTAACATAAACTAATAAATCGAAGTCACAAGCATTCGAGCGTATGAGGTAGTGGAAATGTTTTTCGAAACAGCGTCGTTCGTGACAAAAAGAAGTTGGTTTCAATAAAACTTAACTTTGCTCGATAATTGGTGTAGGTAAGTGTGGGTTAGTTATCTTATTTATTTTAAACAAGCGGCCGCTCGCGGTTTCACCCGCGTGGTTCCCGTTCCCGTGGGAATATCGAGATAAAATGTATCCTATGTGTTAATCCAGGTTATAAACTATCTGTATGCCGAATTTCATCCAAATCCATTCAGTAGTTTTTACGTGAAAGAGTAACAAACATCTATCCATACGTTCCCGTGGGAATATCGGGATAAAAAGTATCCTATGTGTTATTCCAGGTTATAAACTATCTGAATGCCAAATTTCATCCAAATTCATTGAGTAGTTTTTACGTGAAAGAGTTACAAATAAAAATATCCATACATACAATTTTTCGCGTTTATAATATTAGTAGGATGATATTTTCAATTTGACTAGATAACACAACATTAAAGCTTGACGAGGTACAGACAGACCATGGACAGGCATTGCAATGTGTAGTTTTGAAACCAAATTTGCAGCTTTACATAGAAAAGCGTATGGTTAGCAGTTAGAACTTGACTATTAGGATGCCGCGCAGCTGGGACGTTATGTTAAATTGTGTTAGGTTTGTGATTTCTGTCTGTGTCTATTTCGTGGATTTTAGGTAGGTAAAATATTTTGATAAATACCTGAAGTAATAGGTAATACGAGTACCTACTAGTAGTAGCTTGTGAAACTAAAATTTTTATGTTTACCTATTTACTATCTGATTGACGGCTGATTATGTAAGTAGTAATAAACTAGCTAATGTTAATTTGTTATTTTGCATTACCAAAATTCGGTAGCTCATTATAGGAAGAGCTGTGGCCAAGAACACCAAGTGTTGTTGCTTCGATTAAGTAATACCAGAAGCAAGATATATTTATTTATGTTTTTATTTAACTTTTTTCGCTTTAACCTAATTCACCTATTTATCGACTATATATAAATAAAGATCATTTCATCACGCCGGTTGCACCAATTTGGCTAATTCTTATTTTGTTGTGTTCGCAATTGTCAGGATAATGTTCGTGTGAATAAAAATCCTTGGAAATTCGCCACGGGATGCGGATTGTTTAAGCTGCTAGTTTTTAATAATGCAATAATTAATAAGTATTAGCATTAAAAAGTATAAAAGTATTAGTAACTATCAAATAAAAAATAAAATAACCACACTGAAAAAACGAAACAACAAAAGTACTTACTTCAGCTATTGCACTTTTAACCATAATTCGGTTAGTCATAATCGAAGTATCTTTAAATTAATAAAAGTAGTTTATCTATGATACACAAAACTGATAGTGTTATTTTCCAATTGTGTTACTTTAAAGCCAAGGCTTCGTCATTTACTAACCATAAATAAATAAGCAAACTGAGGTGGTTATGTATCACAAAATCACTTTATTCAATATGTGCTAAGTTCGTTGATTGTATGTCACCAAAACCACTCTTTGCTAGCAAACAATTGTTTTTGTTATCTTTGACAATCATCTTGGTTACTTAGCAGTCAACAAAGTTTGACTATTTTAAGAGTACCTATCTTTTGTAACAAATAACCATATTTTGGTTACCTACTTAACACACACACACACACACACCACAGTCCACACCACACACCTCTCGCATTGTGACACATTTCACACAGGTCAAAAGTACTTTTATATTTTTTCTTAAATTAATTTAATGTACTTGGTTCATGTATCCTTTTATTCCAGTGAGTTTTGTCAACTTAGGAAGGAACTGGCTTTTGTAACACTAGTATTTTTTTTTAAAAGCCAGTTCTACATTAATATGTAAATTGGTGATTGTTGCAATAAACTTTTTTTCATTTTCATTTCCAGTCATTTTTTTTTTTTAATTATTAGTATTATTAATTTACTTTCACTATGTGGACTTTCACGATGAGCTATCTGATCTGTTTCGCGATAATACAAACATGTCTACAGATTAAGGGGGTGCCGCGCGATCGCAAAAACTGACATAAGTCTCTTAATGAACTTCAAAGCAAAATCAACCATAATGATATTTAAAATTAGAACAATTTTGCTTTGAAGTTTCAGACCTAGTAATTTGATTAGAGCAATGTTTTTATTCTGCGAAATGTACAAAACCACCACGCGCTTGTGTTATAAATTAAATATTACTTTTTTAAGATGGGGGTGACCTGCGGAATATCAATACAAATATTTTCATGTAAGAATTATGGTTTCATGCGTAAAATTAAAAATGTTTTAAGGAGTCATTAGATTTATGTATAGTTTGTTATTGTTTAACGAATTTGTTTCAAATTTCAGCAAGGCCACAACTTTGTGCAATGATCAGGCTAACTTACGTAAGTTCTTTTAATGTATTTAACTAATTCAGCGCATAGTACAAGTAACTTAAAAATACGTAAATTTTCACAATTTCGTGCAGGATATTGATTTTCCCATTTCCACGCGCACTGTCTTAGTGTGTAAATCATTTCGTAACACAAACCTTGACATTGACGTGGTTTATGTATGCCCGTCTGCGGTCTGCCGCGACGCGCCGGCGGCTCGGCCCTAAATAATTTATCACGTTGTACATTAGTATTGTGGCACTTAGTAAAGGGACAATGGCACGATTAAATTCTATTCTTTTATTCACCTAAATATATTTTTTTAATACGTGTAGTCTTTAGTCCCACAGTCGCCGTTTACGACACCCAAGGGAAGGGGTGGTAGTATTCTTTCACCGCTACGCGACACGGTTAAAAATAGTAGACTATCACTAAATAGTAGACTATCACTAAACTGGAACTATTTTATTATATTTTCCATTTTTCTTTATAATTCGGCCTTTGCTGCTCTGTTTGGTCTAAACTCAAACTCAAACTCAAAATTTCTTTATTCAATAAACTTGAAATAAGCATTTTGAATCGTCTTAATTTATTTGGATGGATGGGTACTCGCCCACCCGTTTTCAGGAAGTCTTTTAGCTGTGGAGAAGAACGGGTGCAAGAAACTCTAAAGGTAATTAAGGTAAGTCATAGGTAATTAAGGTTTGGTTAAGTTATATGGATACTGGAAGTTGATAGCTTCCAGGATTCATGAACTTCCTGCCGAAATGCATAAATTCATGCAATGCAATGCACACTGAATTTTAACCAGAAAAGTTACGTTATCTGTTATCTCACAAAACTTGCAACTAAAGTAATAATAAAGCAATTTTAAGTGGGATGTTATAAGACTTTATCTGCCTAAAACAAATGTTTCATTTGATTGTTTTAATGACTCTGTCGTCTTTCAACAATAGTCGATTACCGCGAAAGATTAGTTAACTCACTAACATTTATTTCAGGCAGAGAAGTTCACGCTATTGTCGGCTAAAAACTAATAGTCTAAGATCCGAGTATAGAACGACCTTCACCGGGAAGGTTAATGATGAAAAGTGTTTTATATCAAATTTTACATGTTAAATAATATATCGCGAGTGGGTTGGCTGAAAAATTTCAGTCCAGTACCATTAATGTATAATTTAATACTAAAAAAATTTTTTTTTTTACATTGCACTGGTTTGGTGTGTGTGTGTTTGTAATGAGCTTATCTTTATATAAACATTAATTTTATTTATATAACCAGACGGTTGCAAATTACTAATATTGACTTGCCTGTTTACACCTGCCTACCCAATGTTATGACAGGAAAAAATAGTCAACCTAACGTTTGCATATTTTATAGGCTTCATACTTTCGATTGGTTTTTTTTATTTATCTATTAGCGAAACAAGTGCAATATTTTAAAAAAAATATTTTTAAATATTTAATTAATCATATACTGGACTGAAATTTTTCAGCCAACCCACTCGCAATATATTTTTAACACATTAAATTTGATATAAAATACTTTTTATCCATGAACCGCTCGGTGAAGGTCGTTGTATACTCGGATCCTCTACTATAATGCGTGTTTCCCGAACCTGACAGATAAAAAATCTATTATTAAAAGACTAATGTCATAATATTATTAGACTTGAGATGTAGGTATTGAACACTTAAAATAAAAATTTCATTTTACAGTTGTTCACTAACTAACGTCTTAGATAGCTTGATGTCTGATATAATGCCGACATCTGCTGTACAAAGTTCATAATGACTATGGTTTAATTTGGACCCCAAGTGACCGCCCTGCACCACCCTTCATTGTTGACAAGACGTCCCGTCCTAACGCCGCCGCCTTTCTTCGTTCTAATTGGAATCTGATCCGGGTGAGCTTCGCGGCTCTCTACCCGACTAATGGCCAATGAACGAAATCACCGGGAGGATTTCATTAGTGGCTATCGGCCGCTACAATTGGCCAGAATATCCCAGTGGTGTATTATTAGTAGGTGCTACTCTTAGATTCTTTTTTATTCCTCTACGGGTAAGCTCTTGGCCTTCGTCTCACCTAATATTAAATGACGATAAGGCCAATGATGCAGCGCGCTTCACCCGGAATCCTCAACCACTGAGGAACTGGCTATCTTATCTCTAAACTGTCGGATCACAACAATGCTATAAACATTGTTGTTTTGCCGCTAGACTTAAGATAAGATAGTGGCGGCTATCCAGGTGGACTTAACAAGCCCTTCCTATTCCTTCCTTAACCCTATTCCTTCCTAAAAGGCCGGCAACGCACCTGCGATTCCTCTGGTTTTGCGGGTGTCCATGGGCGGCGGTGATTATCTCTCCATCAGGTGACCCGCCTGCTCGTTTACCTCCTTCTACTATATAAAAAAAAAACCACCAACCAAACAAAGTACTCATAAAGGTGTGGGAATCGAACCCGGAACCACGGGGTATAAGAGCGGTGGCTAAGCCATTAGACCACAGAGGCGGTTTAATTTATAATAAACTAGCGACCCACCCCGGCTTTGCACGGGTTACTACTGTACGTACCCGTAACTAAACAAATTATAACCTATAGCCTTCCTCGATAAATGGGCTATCTAACACTGAAAGAATTTTTCAAATCGGACCAGTAGTTCCAGAGATGAGCGCGTTCAAGCAAACAAACTCTTCAGCTTTATAATATTAGTATAGATAAAATAAAATTTGTTTACGCTACTAATTATCTAAACCAAGATAACTTCTTTTGAAACTCGTTAATATGGTAAGATAACAGATAAATATACATAAACATAGAAAAACACCCAGACTCAAAATCCATTTAGATAAAAAGTTTTCCCTAAATTGACCCGACCGGAAATTGAACCCGGGACCTCAGAGATGGTGCGACGCCAGACCCGGCGTTCTAACCACTCGACCACGGAGGTCGTCGTTATAAATCTATCATGGTTATTGAAATGAAACACTTTTTTACGGATTAACTCGCGTTTAATTTACTATTTAGGTTACCGTCAATTAATCACGTGATGTTTTTTAGCATTCTTTTAACCCCCCCTCCCTCTTGGTGATACGTGGTGAGGTTTAAGACTAACCCCCCGCCCCCCACCCAAAATAACGTGTATTTTTTAGTACTTACCTAATAAAAAACTTAAAATTATATAGAATATTTATTATCTTTAAATACAGGCAGGTAAGTATAAAGTATAATCTAATTTTATTCTAAAAAATTAAGGATCATGATAAAAATGTCTAGACAGAAAGGTTGCAGGTTGTTTTTTTTTCAACAGCGAGTCAAGGTCTCATTACACGCCGCTTTCGATTTAGAAATCACGCGTTTGACGAAAAAATAAATACACGTGATATCTTACTACCCCCCCCCCCTCCTTCCTTCTTTGTGATTTTTCGTGATTTTAGCTGAACCCCTCCCCCCCTTTCGAGCCTCACGTGATTAATGGACGGCCCCTTACATAGTTTTTTTAAATTATCCTGACGTTTCGAACCCTTTACAAGGTCCGTGGTCACAGGGAGACTGGTCAATCACGAATAGGAACGCCTTAGTGGCCTATAGTGGTTGAGCGCTTGACTCGATACCTGGATGTCCCGGGTTTTCCACATCGGTAAATGTGTGTTTCATATTTTTTGAAGCATTGAAGCAGCCCAGCGCAGCTTTATGATCAAGCGTAGTGAATAAGCCAATACAGCACATACAATCCAAGGGTTGTCTGGAAGAAATCACTTTTAGTAATAAGACCGTCATTTGTACGTTAATTTATTAATGTAATTATTTTTTTTTCAAATTTTTTTCTTTTTGTGGTATACAATAATGTATATTTTTATCTTATCTTATCTTACAATGTAGCGATGACTTGATTTCATTAATAGAAGCTTTTGCTCAGTAATGGGACAGTTAATTGGCTGAAATTTACTTTTTTTTTACTGTTAGAGATGGGAGTATTACCATGTTTTCCGTTGACTTTAGTATCCGATATGACTGCTCAGTATTTAGAAGACTGATTTTTTTAAGTTACAATGATAAAAGATTAAAAAATACTGATATTTTTTCATGTGTGTAACGAAACATTGGATAGAAAAAACCTGTTAGGTTCCGCATAAAGCTTTTACGTATTCGAATTATGTTATCAAAGTCTGTATTTTTTTTTCTCAGTGCGAGCAAACACTACTCTTCTGATGAACAGCCAACAGCGTCCAAAGCTATCTCAATTTCATTAACTAATTAAACTACCGTACAATCGGCCTCAGAAGTAGCTTAACACTTTAGAACACACGCTTGAAGATCAACCTATACAAAACTGACAAATTTCTCCAATCAATATGATAAGACGATCTCCGTGGTCGAGTGGTTAGCACGCCGGGTATGGCGTCGCACCGTCTCTGAGGTTCCGGGTTCAATTTCCGGTCGGGTCAATTTAGAGAAAAACTGTTTACCTAAATTGATTTCGGGTCTGGGTGTTTTTTCTATGTTTATGTCTTTATCCGTTATCCTACCATATTAACGAGTTTCAATAGAATACTTATCTTGGTCTAGATAATTGGTATGAACGAGCGTAAATAAAAAATTAAAATAATTTAAAAAATAAATATATTGATTCTTATGCTCCAGTTACAAAGTTCAAAATTTATTTAATAAATTTGACATTTTGTAGTAAGTTCAAGTGTTGGCGTCTGTACTATGTCAACCACTGCATTCATAATAATAACGGTTGCACGAGCGCGATACAGTTCCGAGCGAGATGTTGCAACATGGTACTAATGAGTTAGACTATTTCTGAGGTTGACTGTACACAAGAGCCTCCACAAACTTTAAGGCATTGTCCTAATACAACGCGATAACGCGATCATATTACGATGCGACCATCGTACGACTCGACGATCAAACATAACATTGATCTAGAATAGGTGTCCTAATAGGCGATTGCGCGACTAAAATGTTAAAAAATCTATCTATTCGCGCGATCACGCGATGGTGGTATTGATTGCGTTATCGCGTTGTATTAGGACAGTGCCGTAGACATGCCGAAATTCTTTTTTTACGAGCGTTGACATTGTAGCGAGACTTCAGGATTTGTTCCTCTTAAAAATACATTGGAATGGTGACGTGAATGCTGTGCCGCGTCAACAAACACATTATTGGACTTTTTGGCGGGAAAGTGTAGCGTCATGTTTGCAGTTATGTTTTATTAGAAACAATTGGATTATGTGGAATTTAAATAGAAAATAATGGATTGTTTTATTTTATTTTATTAGCCGTTTATGTTAGTAAACGTGCAAGAGTGTTGACGAAATAAGAAAACAGTGGAAAACCATTTTTCAAATTCTCTAAGTAAGTTTGGGATCTCGGTAAAGTCCCACATTTTTACTAAAAGGGTTTTTGGGAGGACTATTATTAAACATTCAAGTTATCCACTTATTATCATCTACTTTAAGCTAAGGCAAAATTTAATTGTAACTTTCGTACTTGACACTAAGTATTAAATAAAAAAATATTTATCGCACATAATAATATCTATGTAAGAATATTTTTTATTAGGTAAAAATTTTAAACACTGAAAAAAGACGACAACCTCAGGCGGGAATCGAACCACGCACCTTCCGCATACCGGGCGGCTGCCTTAACCACTTGGCTACCGAGGTCTGGCTTTCAACCGTCGAAATTTGTCAGTGCTTGATGCTTATGTTTTTAGTCAACATTGCTTCATCAAATCTTAGAAGTTTTCACCTCTGAGATCCGAAAGATATATTTTTACAAATATTTAAACATTCGGTTAAGATGAAGCTGCGTTTATAGATTAATGTTTTATATTTTAGCGTTTTATTAACGCTTCAATATACTTAAGTAAAATTTTAAACACTGAAAAAAGACGACAACCTCAGGCGGGAATCGAACCACGCACCTTCCGCATACCGGGCGGCTGCCTTAACCACTTGGCTACCGAGGTCTGGCTTTCAACCGTCGAAATTTGTCAGTGCTTGATGCTTCTGTTTTTAGTCAACATTGCTTCATCAAATCTTAGTATGCATGCATGCATAGTATGTATGCGGAAGGTGCGTGGTTCGATTCCCGCCTGAGGTTGTCGTCTTTTTTCAGTGTTTAAAATTTTACTTAAGTATATTTAAGCGTTAATAAAACGCTAAAATATAAAACATTAATTTTTTATTAGGTCAAAGATTGCTTTCTTCATTTTAAATAAAACAGAGGAGTCTTTTTAAAATTTATGTTATAATGTTGAGCTTTAATGTAATAAAGGTAGAGCTACGCAAACAATAACTATCCATTTATAAATAACGTTGTAACCTTAATAATAAAGTTCTCGGTCGCATTTCCATCATAAACGTTCACTTTCAAACTAATGTGTGTTAATAAATTGCTGTTGTTTTAAGACTCTCACACACTAAAAGCAGTTCGGAAACAGTACCTCGCGCGCAGAGTCAGATCAGCGCAGAACACAAGCACGAGTTTACCGAGCGAATATAACCCCGAATTCTTGGGGTTCTTCCACCGGGTTCCTGTCTCCCCCCTGGTCTGCTGCCACCACTGCTGCCCTACCGCAGCACACTAGTGCTGTCCTACCGCAGCAAACTACCGCTGTCCTACCGCAGCCTACCTACTGCTGCCCTACCGCAGCCTACCTACCCACCGGTTTCCTGCGGGTTCCGTTTTCCTGTCGGCACGGCCTTCGTGTACGCGGCCTAGCTTTCGCCTCTGCACACCGTCCTTTAGAAAAATCACCGAAGCTAAGTCTTTTAAGTCCTACTCAGGCGGGCAGAGTATGCGATCCGTGTACCCTCCCTGAGTTTTTGTAAATTCCTTGCAAAAAGAATAGGAATAAACTTTGTTACCTATTCGCTGTTTCATTCCTATTCTGAGGCAGGGACTAAACCACTACATACTAATTGTAGGAGGTTTATCCCCTCAAAACCGCTTCAGTGGTATCACCGTTGTATCACAATCGTCGTCATAACAATTAGTTAATAATGTAATCAATTAACTTAGGTACTTGTTTATATATTTATTGATTTACTCATTAATTTACTCACTCATTTAGCTTTTAGCCTTAAAAATTGCCCCCGGCCTGCAGTGCCTGTGTCCTACCATATTCCTGAGCTGCATTTGGTGTGTATCAGCCTTTATTAAATAGGGTGACATATTTAAACACGAAGCTAGCAATTACCAAAGCGTGTGCAATGAAAGGTGAATATTTTATCTACAATCGCACCTGCAATATGGGAATATACAATTGAATGTACCAGCTAACAACCATTTATTGCATTGTACTGATGATTCTTATTTCCTGTGTATTGTGTTAAAAGAATATTAATCTATTAAGTAATAATTATTTAAAAGAAAACTGTGTCGCGGCTCACTAAATTATTACTACCAACCCATGTCTTCCCTTCGGTGCCGTAAGAAGCGACTAATGGACTAAAGACACATAAGGGCGCCTCCAGGGGGGGGGGGGGGGGGGTAATAAGTAATTAATTAGTAATTAAAAGTAATTAAATAGTAATTAACTGTACAAAATCACAAGAAATAATATTGCCCTACTGTGAAACCTTTAGGCACGCCTCTATGTACAGTGAAGAGGTCGTGGAGTTTCGCATTGGGATTGTAGTGCTCGCTTAAACCTCTGAAAGCGTTGGGACTTTGTATCGTTCTTATAACAATGGAATCCTTCAGCACAGAGTGGCGATGGGTTCTCTGTGTGTCAAAAAATACCTACTACTAACGACTAGCGACTAACGGACTAAAGACACATACATAATATAAGAAAGAATTCATAATATCTATAATCATACACCTTGTTTTTTACTAATATTTTTTTTCATATATTTTCCTAAACTAACGATCGAAACTCCTAAATCATTCTAATACATAACGCCAATATTCAATTGTAAATTGCTTTCATACCAATTTTTTTTTTTGTATATATTTCTTGATCATAAATGTTTTTATGAGCCACCCGCTATAAAGACAAAGTTATGTATGCAAAACTATAGTTCCGTTGATTTGGTTAGGTTAGACTTGTGACAAATAACTTTGTAATTTGAATAAACACTGTGTGCTTGCATTCATGTTGAATACATGTTGCATGTTTCTTGGAATACTACATGCTTGTATGCATGCCTAAGTGAATGCTGCATGATTGCTTGCATTCAGCATGCTTGCTTGCATGCTGCATGCTTGTTTGCACGCTGCATGCTTGCTTGCATGCTGCATGCCTGCATGCATGCTGCATGTTTGCTTGCATACTGCGAGCTCCATGCTTGCTGGCATGCCAGGGGGTGCAGGGGGGCTGGCACCCCGCTATAAAGAAAAAAATAAGTATGCATAACTATAGGTCTGTCGGTTAGGTTAGGTTAGACTTTGACAAATAAAGGAGAAGGGCCACAGGCCCCCCGACCTATTTCTTAATCATGAGTGTATGTATTAAAAACAATATTATGAGCTTAAATATTTTCTTAGTAATGACATTATTAAAAAGAAAATTTTGATAATTGACTGTAAAGAAGGAAACAATTATAAAAAAAAATTATGCGTTTAAGCTTGTTCTTAGTAATGATGACAGTATTAATAAAAAATATATGATAACTGTCTGTTATGAGTTCCGATAGTAGTAATGAAAATGTATGAACAAAAAAAGTATGAGTATAAAAATTAGGAAGAGTCATTATTATGAACACAAATCATTAGTAAAACAAAAAATAGGAATAATAGTTTTATGAGAGCCAATATGGACCCCCTACATACATATGCATCCGAATATCCGATCTCTACTCATAATTGTATAAAAAATGTTATTCCGCCTTAAATCAGCTCATCTTTATTTCTGGTAAAACAAAAAGTATTGTTTCTATTGTCAATAACAATGTCCGTAATTGGGAACACGAAATAATGAATTATTATACCTTGAACCCACTCAAATTACACTTCATTATTGAAACGTCATAAATATTAGGTACTTTGGTAGAAAAGTAATTTGATACTCGTACAAGTACAAGGTCAATATGGCTTCACGGCGAGTATCTTCAAAATTGTCTGAGTATCACGGTATCATTATAATGAGATGTGTCATGGTGTCTTGAAATTATGCAAACATTTGGGTATCCAGCTTTTAAATTGTTGTTTTGGTTCCTTTGTGCAAGTTACGAGATATAACAGTTAATGAAGCACTTGTAAAATTCGGACGACAGTTCTCAAACTGACGTTACTTTATAAAAGGTAGTTGGTTCGAATTCTACCTTTTTTTTTATAAAAGAGGGAGGCAAACGAGCAGTTAATAAAAAGAGACCTGAGTTAATTCAGCTATTTTAGAGTGCTAATCCCTGATTCAATAAATTTATGATATTAATTAATACATTTTCTTTAATTTGCTTTCTACGTAGTCAATATGTTTAGGTTATTTTAGTACCCCGTAGATGCACCACAAAAATAAAGTATTGTCGCAAATATAAAAAAAAATAGTTCAAAAATAATATCACAGAAAAAACAATAACAGAAACAATACAATTTCATTCGTGTTAAGTTAGCGTGTATCATTGAAGCACAAAGACTTGTTGAGAATGTTGACCCATTATCAAGTATTTTATTATTAAAAGAGTATTTAACTTACTTCGTTCTCACTAAAGACTTCAACCGTGTCGCGTAGCGGTGAAAGAATACTACCCCCTCTCTTCCCTTGGGTGACACGGTTGAAGTCTTTAGTGAGAACGAAGTAAGTTATATACTTTTGACGTGACAACGTCTTAAATTAGGTTGCGGCTGGGAGTCACTTATGAAAAAGTGTAACGCTGGGTAACGTTACGATGAGTCACCGAACGAGAGAGAGGCCCGCCGAATGCCTTGCGTCTCTCTCCCACTCAACTATGATAAATTTGTGCAATTCTTATTTTCATTCAATTCCTTGTTCCTATTGTGCAATTTAATTATATTCATATCAATAAATATTCTACCGAGAAAAAGACGTTGTCACGTAAAATCTTCGCCCGTAAAACCGACTTTACAGGCAAACAATTTTTTTAATAATAAAGTAATTGATAATGGGTCAACATTCTCAACAAGTCTTTTTGCTTTTTAGTCCGTAAGTCGCCTTTTACGACAGCCAAGTTGGGTGTCGTAAAAGGCGACTTACGGACTAAAAACTGCAGATGCATCCATCAGCTTAGAGTGGCGATGAGCTCACCACCTGTCATGCTGAGCACATGTGTAGTCACTATTTGGTGAAAAGTGGACTATGGCAGAGGACTGCTTTTGCTGTCCCTATTGCCTAGTCTCGGACTAACCCTTCGGGGATAATAGTCGTTATTATATGTATGTAGGTATGTAAAGGCTTCACCAAGTTTTAATTAACTCTTTATTGAGCAATTCTCAATCCCTTGACTTTTTTCGTTCAAAGAATGTCTATTTTATGTTAGAACTAGCGGCCGCATGTGGTTTTACCCACGTGGTTCCCGTTCCCGTGGGAATAGCAGGATAAAAAGTATCCTATGTGTTAATCCAGGTTATAAACTATTTACATCTATCATCATCTATTTACATATTATCCATTATTACAAACTTTGGCGTTTATAATATAAGTAGGATTTACTATACTAAGTTTCAACTTAATTTTGACACCAGGTGGCGTATAAGCTGCGGGCCTTTATCAATATAATTTTATTATTGAAACTATTAATATCGTACTGATGTGTTATTGTATTAATTGGAATATCCCATTTGAACAATAATAATCGGAGGTCATAACCAGCTGACACATTGTTTTAATCTACCCAAAACTGTCTTTTTCTATTGACCCTTTTCTCAGTTATTTTTATACCCAAACCAAAAACTTATAGACGAATTTGACTTTGCGGTAGGTAGACTAGTGGTGTGGTCATCATAGACTTACTGTCTATAATGTCTGCACTGTCTGTGTCTGTACTTCGGTGACTTGCCGTCAAGTTTTCAAAACTACCGTACAAAAATTTTGCGCTTATTTTTTAGGAAGTGTATAGAGTGCCACAAGCGGCACTGTATCTCCATCGGTTAGGGAACCGTAAGTTTTGCGTTATAATAGTGACGCTGCCGTAAAGTTTTTTTTAGACAACAGAAATACTAGCTGCCCTACTCCTGTAGGTCACGTGATAGGTTAGAAATTTAAGACAATCGCGAAGCGCAGCGTAGCGATTGTCTTGAATTTCGAGGTTATTTTTTTTATTAGACAACAGAAATCTAACTCAATACAAAAATATCTGTTAGCGCCAGGTGGGCGCAGTAACATGCGACGTAATTAGGGTTGTGGACCCAGAACGACCGGTTTGGTTAGGGCTAAGGAAGAAGTAGGTACTCACGGGAAGGTGTCCGGAATCGCAGGAACCTGGGGTCCAAGTCTGCTAATTTACGAATGGCATAATTGAAACGTAATTGTATCGCATTGTAAGTGCTAAAAGTGTAGAGAATTCCTCGAATGTAAGGTGCTGTTCGCCAATTACGCGATATAAAAGTTGCTTAGTTGATTTTATGTTGATCTCATGTAACGCACCGAACCATGGTCCCTTAGGGACGTTCAATAACCAAGTAATGTGCTGACCAGCAAGCTTGTGCGCAATCGTGTCATTATTCGAGGCAAGAAAGTTTTGTACTTCAATGAGCTGATTTCTAGCGCCTACATAATTTGTACCGCAGTCCGAGCGGATGAGAACCGGGGCACCGCGGCGTGCTATAAAACGCTGTAATGCCGCGAGGAACGCTTCCGTGCTGAGGTCCGAGACCGGTTCCAAATGAACCGCCTTAGTGGAGAGGCACACGAATGTACAAAAGTACGCTTTTAAGAGTTTAACATTACGTAGGGTACTAGATTTAACGAGGAATGGGCCGGCAAAATCGGTTGTGACTTGACTAAATACTGGCTAAGGCGTAACTCTATCGGCTGGCAGGTCGGCCATGAAGGGCGCTTGCGGCTGGGCCCGGCATCGAAAGCATCTAATGCATTTAAAGACTCGGTGTCTAATAATACGGCGCGCGGACAATATCCAAAATTGTTGGCATAGGATTGCGTGTAAGGTGTCAGCGCCAGGGTGGCAGTGTATTTTGTGGTAGTGGTCAATGATGAGGTCTATAAGTGGGCTAGAGCTGGGAAGTATGAGCGGATGCTGCGCGTCATATTGGATAGACGCATGGGACAGTCATCCACCAACTCTAAGGAGCTCATCTTTAATGAGAGGTGACAGCCGCTGGAGTCTGACGGAGCAGATTTTGCCAGTTTGAAGGCGGTGGATGTCCTCTGCAAACTCATTGTGCTGAACACTGCGCACCCAGTAAAGTAGGGCCTCTCTTCGTTCACTGACGTACAAGGGGCCTGAGCGTCGCGAATCTGGGTGGTGTCTGCAGTTGAGCAGAAAGCGTTTTAGACAAGCTGTCACTCCGACGAGCTTGTCTAGTGAACTGAACCGAGTGAGCAGGTCAAAGTCAAGACCGGGCACTCTGACAAGTGACGGGATGTGTTTGGGCTTGAGGCCGGGCAGGGCGTGATGGCCCAGAGCTAAGGGCATCGCAGGCCAAGACTCACAAGGCTGTCTAAGCCACGTGGGAGACCACCATAGGTCGTGAGCTGATAGGGATTGCGCAGACATCCCTCTGCATGCGCAATCTGCTGGGTTGAGCTCGGAAGGTACGTGTCGCCAGGTACATTCTGGTGGGCCTGAGTTGATTTTAACTACCCTGTTGGCTTCAAAAGGTTGAAGATGATGAGGCGGTGTATTGAGCCAGGCCAGGACTATCGTACTGTCTGACCAACATATGTGTTGTTGTATACTGATATGGGCGGATAACTGAACTGACACACGGATCATGAGCTGGGAGAGTAGGGTGGCGGCCGACAACTCTAACTTGGGGATTGTGAGGCGATTCTTGATTGGTGCGACTTGCGACTTGGCGACAATCAAGTGTACCAAAGTATCTCCGGAGGCATCGAGCTCATGGAGATAAACAACGGCGGCAAACCCGGCTTCAGAGGCATCTGCAAACCCGTGAAGCGAGTATGCAGCTGAGTCTTTGTTTGCACAAACGTGCTGAGGGAAGCGAATGCTAGACAACAGCGGCAGATCCTCTAAGATGTGCCACTCCGTTTGTACTTCAGAGGGAGTGGGCTCATCCCATTCCAGCTTCAGTAGCCATAATTGCTGAAGCAGCAGCTTTGCGAGGAAGATAACGGGAGAAACCCAGCCGTTTGGGTCATAAAGTGAGGCTACGGTGCTTAAAATAGACCGCTTTGTGACATGTGTGATGGGGGGCAGAGAGATACGGTAGGTGAACTCGTCTGACTGAGGGCTCCACTGTATACCCAAGACCTTAATGGACGTGGACTCTGGGTTCATGTCGAAGTCCTTGGGCATGTCGCATTGGTTGTCGGGAAATCTCTCGAGCAGCTTAGGCGAGTTAGATGTCCACTTACTGAGCTGAAAGCCGCCTAGGTCTAGCAGACTTATCAACTCGTCCTGGAGTGCTTGGGCGGATTCAACTGTGTCATGACCACACAAGATGTCATCAACGAAGATAGACTTGCGAAGAACCTGAGCGGCTCCAGGGTAGCGATGGCCTTCATCATCAGCTAGCTGAAGCAGAGTGCGGATTGCATGGTATGGGCTTGATCTTAAGCCGTAGGTGACTGTATTGAGGGCGTAGGTGAGCAGAGGGTGATCTGGTGAGGACCGCCATAGTATCAGCTGATACCGTCTCTGGTCTGGGGCAACCAGCACATTTCTGAACATCCTCTGGATGTCAGTGCTGAAAACGACTGGATGCGTTCTGAAGGACATGATGATGTCCACAATGTCCTGTTGAAGGGCGGGGCCTGTGTGTAGGCATTCATTTATGCTGACACCATTGGAGCTTTTACAGCTACCATCAAAAACAATGCGCAGCTTGTCCGCCCCCGACTTAAATACGCCATGGTGAGGGATATAGAAGTGAGGTTTATGGGCGAATGTATTTGGGTGACAGGGAGCCATGTGCCCCAAGTCGATGTATTCGGCCATAAAGTTGACGTATTTAGAACGCAGAGACGGGTTCGCCATTAGCTTCTTTTCAATATTGAGGAATCTGCGTAATGCGATAGGGTGAGTTTTACCTAGTTGAGGGGCGTCCTTTAGAAAGGGCAGAGCGACCGTATATCTGCCTGAGGGATTGCGTGTAGTGGTAGAGCGGAAGATTTCCTCGCATAGTTCTTCCAGGGGATCATTATGAGTGTGAGATTGGGGCAGGGGCTCCTCAGACTCCCAGAACCTTTCCAGACTCTGACGTATGTCCTGGGCTGATTCAGCTGAGTCTGGTTGTGAGCTAACGACGTGAGCTGAGTTAACCTGCTGCGCCGGCTGCGCCGGCTGCGCATAGAAGTCCTCAATGGGTCCTATCAACGCGAAGTCGAAAATCGTGCCGAAGGCTATGGGCTTGCCCGGGCCCAACGAGACCTTAGTCCCGTCCAACACCTGGCCAAGAACGTCCGACCCCAATAAGAGGTCGATCGGGGCTGGTGTGTGGTAAAGCTGATCAGCCAATGGCACGGGTGGTTGACCTAGTACGTGGGAAATGTTTGGTACCTTTTCTAAGGGAAGGTAGCCAGTGACGTTTTTTAAAATATGAGCTGTGGCAGTGATTGTAGGAGTATCATTGTGAGTGGGTCGGCATACTATTGTTATTGCCGCTTTCGACTCATGTTTGTGCTGATTCCCAACTCCTGTAATTTTTAAAGAAGTGGGTTTTGATGGCAAGTTCAAAAGTCGTGCCATGCGTGATGTTATTAATGTCAGCATACTGCCACAGTCCAATAAAGCTCTGGCAGTGTGAAGATGGCCATGTACGTCCGCGACTCTTAGTGAGACGGTTGGCAACAAAATGGGTGTGCCAGTGGGCACAGAAGGTGAGTGAGCTGATTGAGTATCAGCCGAAATTGTATGAGCTGAGTATGTATCAGCTGTGTGGGCATGGGTTGACTGGGCATGGGCTAAAGGGACATGGGCTAAATGGGCATGGTCTGAATGGGCATGGTCTGAATCTACCTCTTCGCTAGGGTGCTCCGTGATAGTTGGGAGTCATAATTGCTGGCGGCGTTCGCGGGGCCTACCTGGCGAACCGGACCTGGGCGGGCTGGCTCTGTGAGCAGAGCTGGGTTGCACCTGTTTAGCATGTGCGGGTTCGTGCCGCCTGCTGTTTCTGGGACGCTCCCTAGAGTGCTCTCTTAGCTGTGGTGGGGGTATATGTACTGACGAATGAACTGGGTGCGTTGAGTCGTCTGGTCGATGAAGGGACGGTGGTTGGAGCTCCCTCAGTCCTTGCATGCCCCCCTTGACATGCACTCGCTCTCGTAGTGACGGCCGAGACAACGCTGGCAGCGCTCGCGTGCCTGTACAAAGTCCCAACGGCCCTGTGTTGGCTGGGCATTGTACCATCTGCACGTCATGAGCCTATGCCCCCTAGTGGCACAATAGGGACAGTAGGGCGTCGAGCGTGAGGAAGAGGACGAGGACGATGATGAGGAGCAGCTTTGCTGGAAGGCCGAGTAGACGGGGAAGGGCTGACTGCGAGCCGGGGAGGTGGATAGGCGGTGACGCATTTGCTGCGCTGGGCGGAACGGTTGGTGAGTAGGCTAATCATAGGCGCGGTGAGGCGATGGAGCTGAGGAGCGGCCACGGTAATAGTCGGGTTGTTGCTGAGCCATCTGAGCATAAGTGCGATGGGGCAACTGAGGAGGCGCGCGGCTACGAGAAGGGCCGGGCTGGGGCTGAATGGGTTGAGCTATGGCTTATACTTTATCGAATAACAAAACTAAAACTAGTCGTGCTCCTCCAAAGTTAAAAACACCATCCGGTATAGTCACTGACCCAGGACTAATATGCGAGGTTTTTAATGACTTCTTTTCCTCGATAGGTCTGAAACTTGCAAACGAAATACCATCAAAATTTCATCAAAGTTCTGTTTATTCAATGCCATCCTGTAATCCTGACAAAACACTCGACAAATTTACACCTTGTACTAAAGATGAAATTGTAAAGATTATTAATGGCCTTGGCGTAAATTCAAGTTCTGGTATAGACGGCGTTAGTACCAAACACATTAAATGTATCGGCAACTTAATGGCTCAAAATTTTGCCAACTGTTTTAGTGTTCTCCTATCCGAAGGTAGTTTTCATGTCTCCCTTAAATTAGCGAAAGTTAATCCGATTCATAAGTCTGGCCCTACAAATGATCTAAATAATTATCGCCCAATTTCGGTATTGCCAGTGATATCAAAAATTCTTGAAAAAAATATTTTTTCCCGCAAAGACGAACACCTTTTCTCTGTAAATTTCTTTTCCGAATGTCAATACGGCTTTAGACCTCACTCAAACACATTAGCAGCCACTTTGGATTTAATTACTGAAATAAAAACTAGTATAGATAATAAAATGATAGTCTTAGGGGTATTTATCGATCTCAATAAAGCATTTGACACTGTCAGCCATAAGTTATTAATTAATAAACTTGAAAATACTGGCATAACTGGTACAGCTTTACAAATGCTCAAGTCTTATCTAAGTGACAGATGCCAAATTACCAAGATTAATGAGAGTCAAAGTAATGTAAAACCAATCACGTGTGGTGTACCACAGGAGTCGATTCTTGGGCCGTTGCTTTTTTTGATATACATCAATAATATATGTGAAATTAACCTACACGGTAAACTAACTCTGTATGCAGATGACACTTGTTTGTTTTATTTTGGGAATTCCATAGATGTAATCATAAGTCAGGCACAGGAAGATCTAAACACTATATTTAATTGGTTTCGATATAATTTACTTACAATTAACACTGCAAAAACTTGTTATTGTATTTATGAATCATAATAAATTAATTATAGATGGCAAAGCCATATTTGAAAAAAAAGAAGAAAAATATCTCGGCCTAAGAATTGACAACCACCTAATGTGGACTTCACAAGTTGACTACATTAAGGCAAAACTCGTCTCGTTCCTTGGAAGTATACGACACAGTGTTGGTTGTTTTCCTCGAAAGGTTCGATTTATGCTATACAACTCATTTGTTAAATCTCATCTTACTTATCTAATCGAATTATGGGGATCTGCATCAAAAACAAAATTAAAAGAACTACAAATTTTACAAAACAAAATCATTAAATCTTTATTTAATTATAACTACCGAACCAGTACTGAAATAGTTTACAAGGAAACAAAATTAATGAACATTACCCAATTATACCTATTCCAAACTCTAATACTTATCTATAAAATACTGCATAATAAAATTCATTCAAAAATTAAATTTAATATAAATAACGAAACTCCAAAATATAGCCAAAGAACACCTAAAAAATTTTTCCTAGTGCCAAAATCAAGAACAAAATACGGTCAGAAAGTTATAACCTCTGAGGGATCACTTCTATTTAATAAATTACCGGATTATTTAAAAAATGCAAATTCTATAAATATTTTTAAATGTAGACTAAAAGCGCACATTTTTCAGGGTACATTCTCATCAAGCCTTTAATTGTTAAATGTTACATCTGAAAATTGCATGTACGCACTTTTGCGGGAATAGCCTCTCAAGCTCGGTCGGCCGGCGGCGGCTCCTGCGCCGTGTTCATGTCAGTCGCTCGCTAGTTACGCGCTTGCTCACGCATGCGTCATTCATTACATAATAACCAAATGGATAAGTACATTATTTATGTACATCACAATACTCTTACTACGACAGTGTTTTCGTATGATACGGTTCACCTTACCATGTAAGTACACAATTTGACTCGAACCTGCTGGAGAGACGATTCCCGAACCCAAATATCTGCTAACTACTGAACAGTTAGACCTACCTACATTATTGTTAATAATTTCTTATGTAAGTGACTGTAATGGTTTTTAATAAGAAATAAATATTCTTTAAACATAAGAACTCTGTCTCCACACAGCGCGCGTGCTCCTCGAGGTAGGAGATTAGGTCCCTTAACGTGGGCAGGGTGTTACTAGACCCGTGCCTGCGTTCAAATAGCGTGCGTAGCTAGCCCTTGAGCTTCCGCACCACTATTGACACAAACACGTAGTCGTCTTCTATGGGCAGATCTAAATTGTTGAGGGCACACTGAGCTGATATGAGCGGCGTGAGGAACGTGTGCGGATGTTCGAGCGCGTATGGATGCTTGGCAGCCCCAGGATGATGTCCACAAAACTATCAATGAGAACCCGGCGGTTCTCGTACCGCTTGGTGAGGATGTCCATGGCCACAGCAAAATTCTCATTGTTGACCTTTAAGTGGGACACCATACTTAATGCCTCACCGCTGAGACTTGAGAATAGGTAGTGGAGCTTGACAGCGTCCGACAGGGTCGCCATGTCGTCAGTCAGACTCCTAAACAGCGCAATGAAGGAAGGCCAGTCCTCTACTTTTGAGCTGAACCTGGGCAGCGCTATCTTGGGGAGGACGGCTGTGGGCGTATTGACGCCGAAACGAAACTGGGCTGAGCGCTATGGGTTGGGGATGACGTGGAAGAGGTTGAGATTTCCTCCCTAGCCATAAGTATCCCCAGGTACGCTCCGGAGGCTTTTGTGTGGTTCTCAGTGTATGTCCTCTCAATCCCCTCGTCTAAGTTCTCCTCGTCAAGAATGCTGTAATATACTGAATCCAGCTTCTCCCTAATGCCTAGCATTTGTGCGAAACGCACGTTAAATTCCGTTATGGAATGTTTGGTGTCGCCAGCAATGATTTGTGATCCCACCTCTAGGAGCTGGTGTATAGCTTTGGCGGCCTCCCTAAATATCGCGGCTTGTGACTTGGTCGGCATCGTGATGATTAAAAGGAGACAAAAAAAAGGAATAAAAAAATAAAAAAATAAATTCAAAGGCAGTAAAAAGGACCCTGTATATATTCTACAGTTGGGCTGGACGTACCTGTTCACCAAGGTAAGGGCAAATAAATGGGCTAAAATTAATGCAACAATAATCAAAATAAAACTAAGTTGGGACGCCTTGTATATGTCCCACGGGTGGACAAACGCATGTGTATGTGTATGTCTGTGTTTATTGAACGCGCGTACGTAATATTAGCCGACCGCAAAAGTAAAAAACAACAAAAAAAATCACGTCATCCGTAGCCCACTAGTGGGCAAGCGCATGCGTAGTCGATGGCGGCGCATCCAATCAGCCAGGAAAGCGTTAGTAAAAATAAAAGAGAAAAAAATCTAATAAAAAGAAAGTGTGGGATACGTTGTACGTAGCCCACAGTTGGGCAGACCTGTAGCGGAAACTAGCGCGAAGAATGAATCGGTCGCAAAAAAAAAAAAAATAAACAAATAATAAAAACTTAATAAAAAAATTGGGACACTCTGTCTGTGTCCTACAAGTGGGCAAACGTGTGTAGAAGCGAAGACGACGCACGCAAATAGCCGTAAGCGATTTAAAAAAAAAAACTGATGAAACTGAACGAAACACACTAAGCTCAAGTGGTGAGCACGCACAAAGAATGAGCCGACCGCAAAGGCAAAAATTCATAACAAAAAAAATATATAAAATAAACACGAGCGAATAAAATTAAGCAGCTACTTGGCACGCGTGGTGAGCATGCATGAGAACTGAGCCGATTTAACACGACAAGAACATAAAAAAATCATTAAAAAATAAAACGGGAAAAATAACAATACAATCTCTCGTCACAATACCAGTCACCATACAAATACAGCATTTATTAACTAAATGCGAGTGTGTTATACGTAACAAGAATTATATGTGCAGATAAACGTAACGCAAACGTAACGTAATAATTTAACTACTAATTTACCGATCAAAGTATCATTAGGCAACAATCGTTTAGGTACACAACAACATTGTATGACACCATAGATCTGTGATCGATCAGACAATCGGATGCATACACGAAATCAACATCAAAACAACGTGCAGAAATAATTGCGTTAAAATAATTTTGTATGTTGTGTAGTCGCAATCCTCACACAAATGATTTACGACTACCCGACGAAATTTTTATTGGGGCCCCTGCCGTTTAAAGTGAACAAATGAATTTAGAAATAATTATTATTTTTAGCGGACTGTAATTGAATGAGCTGATGTAACGTGAATCCAAGTTATGGTGAAATGGTAAACAGTTTACTGGTTACGGGAAGGTCGCCGGTTTTTAATATTACCGGTTCGAATGACCAAATATGTTAGCGCCAGGGGGGCGCAGTAACATGCGACGTAATTAGGGTTGTGGACCCAGAACGACCGGTTTGGTTAGGGCTAAGGAAGAAGTAGGTACTCACGGGAAGGTGTCCGGAATCGCAGGAACCTGGAGGCGAGCTGACGGAGGGCAGCGATGCAAGCGGTTTCTAACAGCTGATGGAACGTGAAACCAAGTTATGGTGAAATGGTAAACAGTTTACTGGTTACGGGAAGGTCGCCGGTTTTTAATATTACCGGTTCGAATGACCAAATATGTTAGCGCCAGGGGGGCGCAGTAACATGCGACGTAATTAGGGTTGTGGACCCAGAACGACCGGTTTGGTTAGGGCTAAGGAAGAAGTAGGTACTCACGGGAAGGTGTCCGGAATCGCAGGAACCTGGAGGCGAGCTGACGGAGGGCAGCGATGCAAGCGGTTTCTAACGCACAGCACACAGTTCTTTCACCTAATCACAAGCACTATCTTCAGAGAGTCACTATCAATAAGCAGTCCACGGCAATATCAGGGCGCATATATCTGTGGGCATCTCGCGGTCGCTAGCAGACAGACTGACGCGGGCGCGCGTCCGGTTTCACAACGCTAGATGGCGCTAGGCGTATCTTAATACGCTTATAACGAGACGTCTCGCCCGTGGCTAGTACAATATCTTTTGAATATTATGTCGTCTGAACATTACGACAAATAAAAAATATGTTACGGTTCCCGAACCGATTGAGATAGAATGGCGCTTGTGGCACTCTATATGCTTCGTACTAGGATGCCGTCAAATTGCGGCATCGTAACCGATCGTAGGTACTATGTTGCCGCTTGTGGCACTCTATTCACTGCCTACACTTTGTACTAGGATGCCGTAATGACGGCATCGTAACCAATCGTACTAGAATGCCGCTTGCGGCACTCTATCCACAGCCTATTTTTTATTCAGGCCTAAGTGACATATACCTACTGTATACGCACTGGATTCTATGGCTCTTCTAACAATTTTATTATCCTTGTAGCTGCATTGTCCATGCATGAATCACTTTGATAAGTATAATAATAAGCTTGTTTACAAAGGTGGTTGTTAACCACCTCGGCTGTCTACCGAGTGATGGAACGCGCCACCCTATTTACTAAACTCCTTCACTTTTCTATGTAGAATGTGTCAGGTGTTTAGCATATAGAAGCTGAGCTAGATAAACTACGACCCTTCGGCAAAATTAAATATGAGTTAACTTGGAGTTAGACTGTATATGGTTAACAATTGATTCTGTCACACTTTTAACAAACCCAACATAAAATTTAATATTTAGGCTAGAGGCAGCGCTAGTTTCTAACATTTATAAGGTTCTGCCTATATATATATATATACCTCCGTGGTCGAGTTGTTAGCACGCCGGTTCTGGCGTCGCGCACTCTCTGAGGTTCCGGGTTAAATTCCCGGTCGGGTCAATTTAGAAAAAAACTGTTTTTCTAAATTGAGTTTGGGTCTAGGTGTTTTCTTCCTATGTTTTTATATATTTATCCGTTATTATAGATGAACCATGGTAACGACTTTAAAAAGAAGAGTCTTAATTAACTTGGGCTAGATAATTGGTGTGAGCGTAGAAAGTTATCTTTTTTGAGCGTAGGAAGTTATTGGACACCATTATTTGAACTTTATTAATCACTTAAGGTCAAACATTAATTTAAAATTTCAACATGGCTTGCCTGTTAAAGAATTAAACCAGGTTGCAGGTATTGTCAGAGACACGATATTAAACATAAAATATCGTAATTGATGCTCAGGTTTGACGTTTATTTGTTAGGGTAAGGATGTCATTTTTCCAACGTTATAATTTCGCTGGCTGAATTAGTTGTTAAATAATGAATATTCTTACCGACGTCTAGGTTTATCTTCTATAAACGGTATTAATGGCTTTTTAGTACCTTATTGTTTGTTAATTGAATTTAATCGCCTCTTTGGTTTAGTTGCTATGCCACAGAGCCTCAGACCCAGACGTCCCGGGGTCTTACGCTTTCTAGTTTTGTTTTGTTTGTTATGAGAATGTGGAATAATTGAATTTTCATGTCACATCATCATATTCAGTCTGTTTCACTACAGAATTACGCCACTGCCACAGGTTTTAAGATGCAGAGGTACTTATATAAATAATATATCATTCTTGTAATGCAGAAGAATATTTAAAATGGCAAAGGCGAGCGTGAGGCAGGTAATTGAAATAAGCCCTTAATCAAAAAATGGAATATCACACTTAACGAGTCGGTAACAATTTTTACTCCAGAATTCTCCTTCCAGTTCCTTGAACGCAAAAAATTGTTGTAAAGTCGATAAGATCTTGGGTTTGCGAAAGTTTCAGATAAAGGGGACGGTGAAATTGGGCCGTCATTCTATAATCGGCTTTAATTTTAATATAATTCGAAACAATACAGAAATGTTTGCTTTAAACGGGCCCTTGTTTGGTCTGAGTTTTAGAGATTAGTTTCTATTAAACTGCGAAAGTTACTTGTAGCGTTTAAATGTTATAATTCATAGTGTTTATTTTACACGTGGTACATTTTGCTTGACACATTTTATTAGTTGTTGAGTTAAAACATAACTTTCTTTTTTTTTTCATTTATTTTCCAATTTTAAACACATGCAAAGAAAAAATACAAATTAAAAAAGCACTCCGAAAACCAATATGAGGTTCATAGTGAGCGCTTTCCAACTAGTTAAAACCTACGTCGAAACAATTACAAAAAAATAAAAAAATAACATAGGTAATTAACTAGATATCGAAACAATTAAATTAGAAATTATCAAATAAAATAAATAACAAATTCAAACAAAACAAAAATAAACATTCTTAACACTAGCATTCCACACAAAACACGAGACCATGAATGACTACAGTTTAGGGAGTGAGACGTTAGTTTCACTTTAATATTTTTTATTTTAATATCATCTGTGGGTACATCAACTGTGAAAGCCTTCATAATAATTACGTATATACATACATCACGCCCGCTTTCTTTAGGGTCCAAACACAAGCCACCGGCCACACAAGCGCCGCCACGAGAAGATAAAGGCCCCAGTACACAGTGGCGTATGATGGCCCATTTCCGGCCATCGCCATTGTGTAGACGGGCGCCACTATCGACAATTGCTCGCCATTGTACACCATTTATCCCGTCTACACAATGGCGATGGCCGGCAGTGGCCCAGCATACGCCACTGTGTACTGAGGCCTTAAAAGCCAAGAAGCGAGCTGTAGCGGCGAGTGTGCGGCGAGTCCATATAAAATGTATGAAAACTACAGGAAATATGCCGGTGGCGTAGTTTTGTGGTTGTGACCCGGTGCCCCGGGACCCTTACGTGTAGGCAAAAAACCCTACCTTTCTTTGTTATAACTTTGACAGTAGACACTACTTTCTTTGTTATAACTTTGTTCAATTTACTCTCTTATCGTTCCATCTCTCCCTCTCCCCCCCTCACAATTCCTATTCCAATTAAAATTTCTTCCCCGAAGGTCTTACTCCTTCCTACGCTGCAACGACCAATGTTAAAGGATATATCGTTCATTGAATAAAATTTATTAGCGGTCTGTAACCGCCGTGTCGCTTAGCGGCTACTAGACGCTAGAAGAATACTATCCACCCCCTCTCTTCCCTTGGGTGTCGTAAAAGGCGACTCTGACTAACCCTGCGGGGATAATAGTCGTGATTTACGTATGTATGTTGTAACTAAAACGCAAAGCAACGCGCAGTTGTTCCGTAAAAACATAAAAAACGTCAAAGTTTAAACATGTTTCGTTTAAACGGAGTTATTTATACTAAGTGAAGCTCGGTAGCAACGTCACTCGCATTAAATTCCCGTGGGAAAAAGGTGTTCTGTGTTAATTAAGGATTAAGGCGAGCGTTCTCCGAGAAACGGTGGCTTAAAATTGTTTTAATCAGAATTATATCAAGAGAAAATCTTAAAAATATATATTATTGACCTTGTAGTAGCAATGTCGGTATCTAATTTATTTTTTGTTTGTTACCTGTTGTATGTATGTTAATCTGTGTTTGTTAAGTGGTATAAACAAAAGGGTTATCTTTTTTATACTTACACAATATTTTTTTAATAACTTCAGCTTCAGCCTGCGACTTCGCATGCGGAAATAGTGGCCGGTCACCAATTTATCTATTTATTTATGTAACAAAAATTTACAGCAATTTAACTAGAATTAGACTATGGTAATTATTGACTAGAAGCCTTCACTTCACTAGTAAAAATTAACGTCTTATGTCACGAATTAAAGTCTACCATGATTAAAGGGAACAAAATCGATCCAAGCAATCGTTTGCTGACACTTTTCTTCTTATTCTCGGATCGGAAGAGCAAACCCACATGAAAAGTTTAATCATCAGAGTGCCTAGTTCCTCATAAAAAATACTCCATACATATTGAAAGAATTCTATTGAAGAACGGGTCGTAGCAAACCTAAGTAAGTATACATTGACGACGGTGGTCCGTACAAAAAACTTTTACTGAAACGGCGGGGGCCGAAGGATTGTCGATGTAACGGCGGGAACCTGAAATAACTAAGCTGTATATTTTTAGCGGGATGAAGCTTCTTTGAGCCCGAACTCATTCGATTAGAGTTAAAAATTAATTTAAAACAAACATGAGCATAGGCTGTCATTATCAGGTAGTGTATTTATTATTGTGAGGAATGGTTGCTGGTTTCAACATTATTTGGAACGACTTTAGAATGTATTGTATTTGTTTTAATCTAATACATAATCTGTAAAGTAATAGATCAATTGTTGCATCAATAGTGAATTTGATGATATTCATAGCTATTTAATAGTTAATATACCTAATATTACCTATAATGATGAGTAGGTACTCATAATGGTTCTGCGATCGTAGCTTTAGCTTCAACGGTCTGGTAAAGTATGGAGTCTTAGGTATCTTGACAAAATAGTAGTCTCACATGTTTGTGTTTTGACGAGTTCTATTAAAGGGCAGCTACAAGTGGTTCCGCTGGAAGAGTGGAGACAGCTGTGATTATGAGTCACAATGAGTTTTGGTATAGTACACCTTATGTAGGGAGATTTTATGTATAACATTTTACTTTTTGTAGAATTCAAATCTTAAGAAAAATTTTAAACACTGAAAAAAGACGACAACCTCAGGCGGGAATCGAATCACGCACCTTCCGCATTCCGGGCGGCCTACCGAAGTCTGGTTTTCACCCGTCGAAATTTGTCAGTGCTTGATGCTTATGTTTTTTTAGTCAACATTGCTTCATCAAATCTTAGAAGTTTTCACCTCTGAGATCCGAAAGAAATATTTTTACAAATATTTAAACATTCGGTTAAGATGAAGCTGCGTTTTAGATTAATGTTTTTTATATATTTAGCGTTTTATTAACACTACATATACTTAAGTAAAACTCATTTTTCAGTGTTTCAATTCTTTTTTCAGTGTTTCAATTATTTTTTCAGTGTTTAAAATTGAGTGTTAATAAAACGTTGAATTCAAATCTGTTAAAGTTTTCATTATTCAATTCATATTTCAGAATTCAAATATCAAAGTCTATAGCAAACTTCTTTAGACTGAGGCTCTTGTTACCAGAGGGTCTGATACTCTAGTTCGAATGACGTTACCTCGAACACACAGACTAATTTCATGTTTGCGCTGTATCATTAGCACGTTTGCTACTTACTCATTGCTTTGATTATGATAATGCTGGCTTTTAGATGTCTAGATTGATTGCTAGGTATTGGAATGATGCACGTTCTGTGTCAACGGGTTTCTAACCCTTTCAACCTACAATAATAAGTTTCGGTACTGTTTTGTCTTTTATAAATAACACTTATTTTTATATTAATTTGTATCTTAATAACTGTAATGTGTTAAAATAAATGAAAAAGACATTGTTTCCTTTTGTGAAGAAAACCAAACAACATCTGTAATACGAGTTACCGCTGGCGTAGAAATCGCGAAGAAGCAAATAATAAGTAGGACGTTCGCGAAGAATGTTCGATACCATTCGCTTAGCTTACTCGCTCCAATAAGACTTCCCCGGACTGGATGTGCCGTAATAGGGCTGCCAACTATCAAAAACCACGATCTCGGAATAGGGCTACGAAATTAAATCTATCTAAATCAATTGCCACGAATGTATTTTCGCGCATCATTTTAGAACGTTTGCACCTATTTGGCTAATTGTTTTTTAGTTATGTTTGTAATTGTCAGTTTTTTTTCGAGATTCGTTACGGGGTACGGGGTGTTCATGTGGAGGAAACCGTGGGCGGGCTGCTAGTAATAAATACGGTTAAATACATTCATTTTCTCAAAATATTTTACAAAATCCACTTATAGAGAAAATACAATACTAAACAGATATCGATTTATAATAAATAACTTTCCAACGCAAATACCGATTATTATTATTATCTTAATTAATGGCTTCGCGTTTAGTATTAAGCTAATTTCAAGTGATATATATTTTTAAGTTTATTTAGTATTGCACGGTAGATTGAAATAAAATGGAGTCTCACAACACGTGTTATTGCTAAAAGAACACGGGAGAAACTAACTTATACCAATTATCTAGCCCAAGTTATATTGTTTTGCATCGTTAGAGTATAGTGCTGTAAAGTGGAGTCTCATTAATATAATAACTACGGACCTTCCCTTCCCTTGGGTGTCGTAAAAAGCGACTATCGGATGAAAGACTGCATATACATCCAGCAGCATAGGGCGGCGATGGGCTCACCACTTGTCACGCTGAGCACATGTACAGTTGTCATTTGGTGAAACATTGGACTACGGCAGTGATGGACTGCTTTTGCGGTCCTCATTATTGTCTGAGTCCTAACTAACACTTCGGGGATATTAATCGTGAATATTTGTATGTATGTATGTACAGTCACGAACAAAAATATGTAAACAATTGTGACTCTTAATACAATGGAATAAGAGTCAAAATGTATACATATTGATGCTCGTGACTGTACGTTGGAGTATTATTCGGCACTTTGTCATGATACACTTCGTACTTTGTTATGACACCACTTTCTTTGCGATAACACACGAAATAACAGAAGTGTGCTGACATCGCCCGTTTGTAGATTCTAATTCGGTGCATGGAAAATTTTTCAACCTTTTTCTGATTAACAAGACCTGAAAAACGACGAGGTTTCGTTTACTTATATAATACCATCCCTTCTCTTCCCTTGGGTGTCGTAAAAGGCGACTAACGGACTAAAGACTGCTCATACTTCCAAGAGCATAGAGCGGTGATGGGCAGACCACCTTTCACGCTGAGCACATGTGCAGTCGCTACTTGGTGAAAAGTGGACTATGGTAGAGGACTACTTTTCTGTTCGTCCACTTGGTCAAACTGGGTAGTTTAACTACTTAATTTGTCCAACAGGAATAATTTCTCCCAATGGTCAAACTTTTCGGAAAAAGGTAAATACAGTCCAGCTTAAAAGTAAATTATAATTTAAAACAGAACTTAATTTTATAATGTAAAAAACTAAGAGAATTTTGAAAATACGGGGCTGAAGGAACCATCATCCAAATGAAAATTAAAAACATCTTTTTATTCTAGATAAAATAATTAAAATGGCGACTCTTATGCCGTATTATTATTAATCAATATAACATGCACCAAATTCAGTATAAAACCAAACGCACTAGACCAGAGAATTATTATTGTTTGTAGGCAGCCCTCAGTGAGCGTAAACGCCACGTCCGCCGGTGTCCACGCGTGAAAGACGGGGTGTGGGGTGTGGGAAGCTGGGAACGCCCGCAAATCTCGCTTATTACCTCGCGCGTGCCGTGCCACCTAGCTCGTAATATTTTTATTTTACTATTAACCTGAGAGGTGCGTCCGCTTCTTATTGGTTCCATACTTTGCTCATGATAAGACTAGGCATGCAAAGGGTTCGCCATAATCGAAAACGATTATGAGGACATTATTATTACAGGCAAGACAACTTTATTATTATTACAATTAACTGTGACGTGTAACGGTGAAAGAATACTACCACCCCCTCTCTTCCCTTAGGTGTCGTAAAAGGCGACTAACGGACTAAAGACTGCACATACATACAACAGCATAGAGCAGCGATGGGCTCACCACTTGTCACGCTGAGCACATGTGCAGTCGCTATTTGGTGAAAAGTGGACTACGGTAGAGGACTGCTTTTGCTGTCCTCATTTACTAGTCTCTGACTAACCCTTCGGGGATAATAGCCGTGATTATATGTATGTATGTAAATAAACAGTCTTCTGTTTAGAGAGGGGGTGGTAGTATTCTTTCACCGCTACACGACACGGTTACGGAAAGGAGACCCGGCGTTTTATGCTTAAGTTGTATACTTTTTTAATTTTTTAATCTGTTATTCATTATTTAACTGGCAATATTTCTCAACAAATGACAGTTGTTGACAAATGACAGCCGATATCTGTCAAATCAAACATGACGGGACGGCATTGTTCATATTTCTCTTTTTTAAAAGCAAAAGAATTATGGTTTAGGCAGCCAAGTTAAACATTTTTAAAGTAACATGTCTGTTTTTTGAAGACTTAGTTAAAAAATAAAAAATAAATAAATAAGCCTTTTATTTTTCTCATTTTACATGCAATTATAGTAAGTACATAATTAAACTTTAGAGCTATATAATTATTATTATGGTATAAATTTATATAGGTATTATAATTTTTTTTTCAATATTTGAATTTATATTATTTTAATTATTATGTTACTAATTACATTATTATTATAATAATTTAAATCAACAAAATATTGAGTTAAATTATCTTTTATTTGTTTATGAATATATATTTATACAATTTACTCACATTTTTCATTTTCTACATACTTAGTGTTACCATATTAAAAATATTAATAATTAAATAACTCTTACCCGCGATTCGATAAAAATAAGACAAAAGTTGGTTTAGGTAGCAAATAATATCAGTTTTACTTTATGACCAAATTCTATTGTATACAAATTAAGCATTTTTTCTATGGAAAGTGCCGGTTCTCCTTTCTGACCTTTTGTGATTATAGTCCGTTGGATTATCGCGTGGGCGGGCGGCGGCGGCTGTTAGCCAATGCAACTGCCTTGCACTATACACTATGCCTTCGCAGAGCCCGGGGCGACTAACGCCATTACGCCACCTGCCGCCTGGCCGGAACTCAATCACTTTACGGATAAACACAATTACGCTTTAGATCCCTCACCAAAACGTAGCACATTGGCTGACTCGACTAAAGTATATGCTGGGTGTTTGTAATATATTTATATATAAGGTGGAAAAAAAGACCGTTGTAGGAGGAAAAGTTTACCCTTAACATGGTAAATTTTACTGAAAGGAAAAATTCCTTTATTTTGAAAAATAATTAAAACTGTATTTAAAGATTTTTGCAAAATCACCAGCGAAACGAATCTTTCTTTATTTTAAGATACTATGTTGTTTAAAAGAAATTGATCCTTACATGAATGACTCTTTCGGTTGGTATCATAAAATACAGAATGTTTTTTTTTCACATTTCACCTGTTCGTTTCCCGGCTCAAGCAGGAGATTTTTCAAAAATCTTTAAATGCAGTTTTAATAACTTTTGAAAATAAAGGAATGTGTCCTTTTAGTAAAATTTGCCATCATCAATATTAAGGGTACTTTTCTTCCAACCACGGTATTTTTTTCCACCCTGTATATAGATACATAGATTCACGACTATTACCCTTAAAAGAGTTAGTCAGAGACTAATAGGAAATGAGGACGCTCCAGAGAAGCAGTTCACTGCCAACTATGGCAAATTCATAAGTTAAGTGAACTATTTTCTTTAGATACGAGTAAGCTTTACCATAAATAATTCTTTTTTTGTCTTTCTTTAATTTAAGATAAGTACTGTGTTTCTATAAACAAATAGATCGTTATGAATGACTCTTTCGGTTGGTATCATAAAATACAAGATGTTTTTTTTTCACATTTCACCGGTTCGATTCACGACTCAAGAAGGTGATTTTTTAAAAATCTTTAAATGCAGTTTTAATTATTTTTGAAAATGTGGACTATCACATTTTACCTAAATACATCTGCACATGTGCTCAGCGTGACAGGTGGTAATCATTGTCGCTCTATGCTGTTAGTTTTATGTGCAGTCTTTAGTAAGTTAGTCGCCTTTTACGAAACCCAAGGGAAGAGATGGGGTGCTAGTGTAGGTAGACGCGGCACGGTGTTTGTAATATATAAATATATAAGGTGACTGCTAGAAACCTCAAGAATCTTCAAGGGCTGGTCAGGTCAAGTGTTTTAAACATGACAAACATGACAAAAAAGGAATTCGTCTCATTGCAGACTAACGTAGGTACTTATCGCCCAGCTGACGCGAACGGGTCAACAGACGGTCTCGGCCGGCCGGTGGCCGTTGCCCGCGCGTTGTAAATAAATAATCATTATTTTCAATTGTTTTTCATTTTATTTTTCTTATGTTATTGCTTTAAAATAAATTAGATACTCAAAGAGTATCCAATAAAAATTCACAAAATGAATTCCTTATTTAATTAAATATGAAAAAAACTCTAATTCCTTTATTGTTATTTTTTTCATATTTAAAATACTTGACCTGACCAGCCTTTGAAGTTTCTTGCGGTTTCTATCAGTCACCTTGTATACATTCTGCCAAAAAGTTTCGGGAACGGATGATTTGTTTATGATTCCAAATTTAATTTTATGTTTTTTTGTTGTTGTTAGATTGGCACAACTGTTATCCATTTTGGCGCGGAGTTTCGGTTGCATCTGTTATTTAAATTAAATACAGTGCTTTTTTTAGTTAGTTTATATCTAGTTTGTATTGCGAATTTCATAATGGATAAAAACATCGAACAAAGAGTTTGTCTTAAATTTTGCGTCGCCAATGGAATTTCGTGTTCGGAGTCACTGAAAATGTTACAGAAGGCTTGGGGTGAATCGACTTTATCAAAAACACTTGCTTATGAGTGGTACAAAGCGTTCAAAAGCGGTCGAGATGTGATGGAAGATTTGCTTCGCTCTGGTAGGCCATCAACGTCTTCAACTGAAGTTAACATCGCAAAAGTGAAGGAAATGGTGACTGAAAATCCTCATTCAAGTTTGAGAGAGATAGCTGCTGAACTTTCTGTGTCTACCGAGTCGATCCGTACTTACCATTTTAAATAATCACTTTAGGTATGAAACATGTTGCCGCTCGGCTAGTCCCTAAAAGACCTGAATTTTCTCCAAAAACTTAATCGCATAAGAGTCGCTGAGGACACGACGAGTCAATTCCGACCCAACATTCATGCAACGCATTGTTACTGGTGACGAGACATGGGTTTACGAGTTTGACATGCAAACTAGTCAACAAGCTTAAGCAAGGAGTGGCGCCTTCCGACTGAACCGAAACCGAAAAAAAAACGCCAAAGTCAATCAAAAGTCAAAGTCATGTTGACTGTTTTTTTTGACTATCGCGGTGCTGTGCACTCGGAATTCTTTCCGAAAGGTCAAACGTTAAAAAAAGAATATTATTTGAGCGTAATGCGGCGTTTAAGAGAGCAAATTCGACGAAAAAGGCCAAATTTGTGTAAAGAAAATTCTTGGATTTTGCACCACGAGGCCATCATTGTGAACGAATTTTTGACCGAAAACTCAACAAATACCATCGAGCAAACCACCACCTTATTCACCAGATATGGCTCCAGCCGACTTCTTTCTTTTTCCTAAACTCCAATTACCACTTCGTTAGAAGACATAATAAAGGAGAATTCGCGGCGAGAACTGAACTCAACTCCGGAAAAAGAGTTTAAAAAACATTTGATGATTGGATTATTCGTTGGCGTAAGTGTATCGATTCTGAAGGAGCATACTTTGAAGGCGATAAAATAAATTTGGATGAATAACTAACATTTTGTGTATAATTGATCTTTTCCCGGTACTTTCTTAACAGAGTAGTTATGTATGTAATCCGCAACTGGGCTGTCCTATTAAGTGCAAGAAATACTATTTGTATGGGAGCAACTCTAAAAACAGCTGGTCCATACATTAAGGACTAAGTATTCGCAGTTTTGTATGGAACTTGTAACTCGATACTTGCTTACCTTTTGTGGATGTCGCGTTCGATAAGGGGGGTTAGGTTAGGTTAGCGAAAATTTGGACGTTGCGTGGGAGCCTCGCGGGTGTCGCACGGTGCGGTGTCCGTGGTAATTCGATTTTCATCATTCACATTTTCATCAAATAGTTTATAAAAATGTTTAGTTTTTTGGAAATCAAAATCAGTCAAGAAATCCGAAAGGTAAAAAGCTAGTATGTGTTTATGATTTTATAGGAATTTTTGTTGTAAAACACGGTTGCAATGTGAATTCATATGAAATTTTAGAGGTAATTTCAGGATTTTTCTATCGAGCAAAATGTTTCCAATCGTGTTTTGACTTCGTTCATCCCCTCATACATACGTTCTGTAATACATATTGAACATTTCAGTGCGAAATATCTAAAATATTTTGATTAACTGCTAATAGAAAACAGCAAATTTTCCGTTTTCACCACCTATGCCCCCTTAAGTTTTCGTAACACACTTGGGAAAAGGATCAGGACTCGATATATTCGTACAGATGAGATTATTTTAAAGCCTTGGTGTTACGTCAGGCATTGATCGGGATTAGATGTAAGAATACCAGTACTAATATTAAAACAAAAAAAATATGACTCAAGAAGAGGATACGTTTTTATTTAATTATTTTTAGGCAGTTATAAGGTACTTGATACAAATAAAGCCTATGTTTTAATACAGCCTATACGTTATAAAACAGAGATAAATTAATGCATCCGCGAAAATCCACCACAGATTATGTACAGGTACGCCCTATAACCTGATCTAGTGCACAAGCGCTCCGTTTCGAAGTCCCCGCCACAGTTGGCACGCATCCTTTGAGAGAGTTCCGCGATTTCAAGATGTGTTATAAAAATATTGTGATTTCGGCAATTTTCTTTTAGTTTATGCTTCTTAAAGCAATTGTTTCTTGATATTATGATTAGCTACTCATGATCTCTAACTGTACTATTGGCCATAGATACATTTATTATTAATTTTTAAAAGCAAACGGAGGGTAATATCGAATAAGGCCTTGGCTTTATTTCAGCACGATAGCACAGAATAATATACGATAGGCCATATTAGAAATATAAGAAATATACAAATTCCTCGGAAATGAAAAAGAAGACGGTGCTGGTGTCAAGAAAAAGCAGGAAATAATTCTAAAGGAAAGTAAAATGAATGCTGGTTCTGCTATGCTTGTCTCGAAGACAAAGTAGCAGATATGTGCGACCTTGCTTGCAAGGACTGTTTAAAATAATATCACGAGAATTGCTTCGGAATAACCAAACACGACTCAGAAGCATTTTTATGCCCTGATTGTGATCAAAATTGAGATCTAATTGTTAATATCTACTTTAAGATTATTGAAGACTAATTATCTTAGTTTCTTTACCGTATTTTTGTTTTGTGGCCTTATTCGGACGCAGTGTTTTCATATAGCCTATTAAAATATTCAACTTTTTAATTTTTTGATATTTATGACAGTATCTTTTGGTTTATTTTAATGAATATATATATTTTTTTAATTATTTAAGTGTATTTCTTACTATGAGACGTTAGGTTTGGCTAAAGATTAAAAAGTTATTTCTTTACATTGGTTTTATTAGCTGTACTTAACGTAAAGAGACAGAGCTGTTTAATGTTATGAGGTTATTGTGATTTATGTAACCTCAATTTTATGGATTTCTTACTTTGAATCGTACAGGCCTTAATTCGTGTACGCGATTTATTATGGCCAAAGTCTATGTCTTGGAAACTTAATTATTTCGCCCAAAATTAATAAAAAACAGTGCTTTTTTTTCTCATTTTCTCTTAAATAAAAAATAAAAAGTGTTTAATAACCATTTTTTTATTTGTTACCAATAAGATTTATTGAAATAAAGACATTTAAAGTTAGGTAGGTCTTATTGGTTTCAAGTACCCTAGGTATTTATAATTAACAAAACAGTAAAGTAAAGCTGGCTAAGTTAGCAAGTATGAGTGTATTAACTCGCCTATTCCCCTTGTATTGATACTAGATACTAGCAAGTTAAGATAAGTCTTTAGTTAAAAAAATTATTGTTATAACTAATTTAACATACATACATACATATAATCATGACTATTGTCCTCGAAGGGTTAGCCAGAGACCAGGCAATGAAAACCGCAAAAGCAGTCATCTGCCATAGTCCACTTTTCACCAAATAGCGACTGCCGTGCGATTCTCTAAGCTAAAGCGTTGATAGCTGCGGCTGCCGCAGCGCTTGGAAATGACTCTGTCTCTTTCATATTCATAGAATTGGAAAGAGACAGCAGATCACAGCCATGCGCGCAGCGTATATGTGTCGCTTAGAGAATCGCATAGCTGCACATGTGCTCAGCGTGACAGGTGGTGATCCCATCGCCGCTGTATGCTGTTGGATGCATGTGCAGTCTTTAGTCCCTTGGTCGCCTTTTACGACACCCAACGGAAGAGAGGGGGTGGTAGTATTCTTTCACCGCTACACGACACGGTACTTAGTTATGGTCTTAAATTAATTATAGTATATAGCTAGCCTATGTACTGTCCCGCTGCAGGGTAAAGGCAGGGTAATATAATATATGAGTAAGGTAACTCGGCCCTACCTTTGGAAAAAATGCCTACAGCCGCGCGGTACGTAAACACGCGATAGGGCTGCCCACCTTCAGTGTTTTAATTACATCTCTGCCTACTTTGAGTTTCTATCTAGTTTAGTAAATGTATTTTGTGATTGTAAATATCATATTTTTTATTTAAACAAATAAAATACGTTTTGAGTGAAATAGGAAGTGTTCAATAAAAATGCATATTGTTTTATGACCAATAGATTTAATTAAAAAACTATTCTTATAATATGTTTGATTAAGTCTTAAATCAAACATATTATAAGTATGTTTTTTTTACAAATCAGTCTTATAAATTTGTGACCGAAAAATATTTGCGCCTCGACTGAGACGTTCGAAATGCTAAAGCAGATTTAATAGTATAAAACTTCTATGTCTGCTAAAAGTGCCTTAAGGCACACATTCAGGCGGCACTTCCGCCGGGTTTATGCCGAGCGGCTAATTAGGAGCCTTTAGAGTTTTGATGATTGGTCAGTCAGTGAGTGACAAAATTAAGTAAGTTTGACTAGATAAAAAACACAAGTGTTAAGTTAAAAAACATAATTAACATAATAACTATTGTCAATTCGAAGTTTTAAATATTAGTGATTGCAATTTTTTCCATTTTCACTCCTATAGACACAAGGTTCCATATTGAAAATCGTTTAAGTAGGTACTACAAATATTTTTAAAATATTGAACTAATTGTAAGAAGTTCCTTTAGAAGATAACATTTTTCTGCAGTATTAAAAATGACTCCAAATTTCTATCTTGGTATTTTGTTAAGGTTCAGTGAAAACTTAATTAGGTACTTACCTACCTTTACCTACCTAAAAAATGTATTATCTAGTTTACGTCACCTAACAACTACGATGTTGCACTTAAATTGCACGCAATCTTTTTCAATTCAATGTTTAAACACCGACTGTTATGTTTTAAAAATATCGTAGAAAATATCAAATAAAAACATTCACTCACAAATTAACGATAAATCGTAAGAAATAATAAGACTTTTAGCAATGCCGCCGGGTCGCTGGATGGGTGACCAAATTAAAAACATCTTGAGCTCCTCCGTGCTTCGGAAGGCACGTTAATCCGTTGGTCCCGGTTGTTGTCGTAAGATGACAGTCGTTAAAACCCACCAACCCGTATTGGGCCAGCGTGGTGGGTTATGGCCCAATATCCCTACGTTTAAAAGTAGTTCTCCGCCAACGTGTTCGATAGCATCACTATTTATTAATCTAATGATAATTTCAAAATCAATAAATTGTTTACTTCAATAATGTTTCCAAAAACCTAGGTGTAGTAAGATATCACGTGTATTTATAGTTTTTCGTCAGACGCGTGATTTTTAAACCGAAAGCGGCGTGTAGTGAGACCTTAACTCGCCGTTGAAAAAAAACAACCTGCAATCTTTCTGTCTAGACAAAATAAATATCATGATAAAAATATCATGATCCTTAATTTACTAGAATAAAATTAAATTATACTTTATTGTAGATTTTTAGTAGATATCTAAGTACCAAAAAATACACGTGATTTTGGATGGGGGGCGGGGGGTTAGTCTTAAACCTCACCACATATCACCAAGGGGGAGGGGGGTTAAAATAATGCTAAAAAAACATCACGTGATTAATGGACGGTCCCTAATTGAACCCAGGACTTCGAGTGGCCTAGCACTTCGTCACCCTGGCGAATATAAAAGTAATTGTAGAACCGTTATATTAAATGGGCACGATGAAGTCAGACCGAGCTTGCGAGATATTGATCTGGCTTTTGATATAACAAAGAGATCCCTGGTTCGTGATAAAAGATAATGTATTATTATTTTGATCTATATTCACTATTTAGGCTTGAAAGTCACATTTTTAATTATTTTGGAATTTACATAAGACTAAATCCACAAAAGGTGGATATCTTCGGAACTAAATTTGGAAATCATTCCTTTTAAAAGCAGCATTCGTTAAAAAATCGGTTAAAATTAATACAGGAATGTTTATAAATGAAACTTCTTATCTTATCTTAATTAATGGCTTCGCGTTTAGTATTAAGCCAGTTTCAAGTGGTATATATTTTAGTATAATTAGTATTGTACGGTAGATTGAATCAAAATGGAGTATCGCAACACGTGTTTTTGCGAAAGGAACACGGGAGAAACTCCTAAATGAAACTTTGAAAACAGCCCTTCTAGACAAATGGCAGACGCCACAACGCAATTTTGATGTTTTTTTATACTAAGCCGGCACAGCCGCTAACCACCAACGCATTCCGTAAACTCTTGTCTTGTCAAGTGTAATACGCACTTTACCGTCCCTGAAACTTCCTTTCTTATGCTATGCACTGTAATTTCATGGGGTCGTTATTTAGCTTCTGCCTTTTTTATACTTAAAGGTACTAAATCGTATCTACTCTAGTCTAGATTTGATCTAGCACCCTTCAAATTGGAACACAGCAATGTAAAACTTAATGTTTGTCGTAGGTAAGGTCACTACCTTGTAGTGTAGTCACCATCCCATCTTATTTCGTGCAGAATACTACCACAAGGTAAATTAGAAGCAGATGAACTTAGTTTTATTAAAACTAGCTTTATTACCTGATTACGTAACGTCCATCAGGTTGGATTATATATTTCCCTATACCGATTCGTAGCATCGTAACACATGCATTCGGCTCATGGTTTCGTAGCGCTCGTAGCCATGTAACTGACTCGTAGCGAACGCAACCGTAGCGTAGCGTAGTAACAGGATAATGGGGCTCTACCGCAGACCTAACACCTAGATAGATAGATAGATTTGTACGCTACACTGTGGGAGGTCCGTGCTTATCGTTATACTTAATGCTCATGGATGTCTATTCTCATAGAAAACGGATATATTTGAACTTAGTGAAAACTCATTAGATGTCGAAGTCACCCGAAAATATGGGTTAGTGGCATTTTTCTCCAGTTTCATTTTCACCCGAAAATTTCACAAATTTTAATTACTATGAATCAGTTTCGTTTTCACCCGAATATTTATGTGTGCCATTCTCATAGATCTGCCTAACTAATCTCATACAAAAAAAAGACAGGTAAAGGTAAATACTTTGTAAGTAAAAGTGTTTTAGTCTTTATTTAGATTAATATTATTAATTATTTTATATTTAAATGTACATAATTACATTAGCTAAGTTAACAACGAATTAAAAATGTATCCTTATTACATTTTTTACTTGTTGTAAGAAATTAGAAATTGTGATTTCATGGTTTTTATATTGTTTTGTGAGTCGATTGATCAATATATCATTTTGTACACTTTTGGTTTTTTGTTGTGCACGGGTAAGAACTCCATCTATTGGAACCTGAAAGGAGGCAAATGTTTGTTAATTCCGTAAATTTATTCCAATGTTCATGAGTTTTATGACTGTTATTTAAGTACAATAAATCGATACTATTTAACATTGATGCATTGGTGTGACATAATATTGTTTATTATTGGGTTTTTAACTAGGTATACCTTTCTTGTGCAATTTCGTGAGTAGTAACATCCATGGCCAAAGTTTGCAGTAACAGCAGTAAACTTGGTTTGTTTGCCTGCATATCGCTTAATTATCAAGACAAGGTTGAACGAAAGAAAGTTTTCGGAAATTCGTCATGGGATGCGAGGTGTTTTATTTTTAAACAACACTGAATTTTAATAGGACAATTCACGACAAACAGATATTGATGGTTGCCTTTATGACGACGACCGACGTTGTGTTTTATGGCCTAATAATTGTATACCTGTTGAAATAACATTGGGGCACGATTTTTACGAAATGTCTCACTAGTTATGGAAGGTGGTTCTGTATTCATATTTTTATTGCACAAAGAAAACAAAATGTACAAAAGGCGGACTTAATGCCAAGTGGCATTCTCTACCAGTTACCCTTAGGGCTAGGCAGAAAGAGTTGTAGGCGGTACAATTCAAAATCTTGTGAATTATCAAATAAACTACACAAATCAACTTACATAGATAAATAATTATACAATAAATAACATTACACAATTTTAATATAAACTACATGAACTTACTTAGATTTAATAAAGATACGGTGATAGAAAACTCTTACGAGGATGATGAAGACTCTTGGAGAAGCATATCGCAGATCCTCTTCTTAAATATAATTTTGCTCGGGGCCCGTCTAACTTCTTTAGGGAGAGCGTTCCATAAACGGAAGGCCTGTACCGTAAAGGAATGGCCCACGAAACCTGAGTGGTGAAGGGGAGTGGCAAGAAAGTTGTTTGATGAGCGAAGGTGCCGGGCATGAGAGGAGCTGAGAAGAGGGAAACAAGTTTTTAAATAAGAGGGAGAGTGAGGATCGTTTAAAATTGAGAATAAAGTTGAGAGAATCCTGGACTTACGACGTTGCGGGATGGTCAGCCATTTCAGCTGGAGGCGATAAGATGATATGTGATCGTATTTACGTAAGCCAAAGATGAAGCGAATTGAATTATTGAGAAGGCGATCCAATTTGTTCAGAAGATCTTTATTTAAATCGGGATAGCAAATATCAGCGTAATCAATAATCGGAAGAATAAGGGTTTGCACAAGAGAAACCTTGGTTTTCAGGGGCAGAAAGTTCTTGAGCCTATACAGAGAACGTAACGCAGCAGTCACTTTCCGGCTAACCTCAGTGACCTGAAGACACCAACTGAGTGTGCTGTCGATCTGCAGACCAAGGTCTTTCACACAGGAGCTAAAGGGGATGATGACACCGTTAAAAGAGACTGGCGAGACAACAGAGAGGTCAAGTTTGCGGAGTTGTCGTGGACTACCAATAACAATAGCTTGGCACTTGATGGGATTAACAGACACTCCGTACTGTTTGGACCAATCATTTACATTACGAAGGTCGCCAGTGAGCGCAGCTATCGTCTCGTCAATATCCTCAACATGACATTGCCGATACAATTGCAGATCGTCAGCGTACAAATGGTGGGAACAGCGAATGTGGGGGATTAGAGTGTCGATAAACAGGGAAAAAAGAAGGGGGGATAGGATACCTCCTTGTGGAGCACCAGTGTGGAGCTTACACCATTTCGATAATTTCAGGTCAGCTCTGACAGCTTGTTCGCGGTTGCGAAGATAGGACGAGAACCACACCAACGCTATTGAAGAGACTTTTAAATGTGATAGAATGGCTAGCAGGTCATGGTCAACAGGCATACCATGGCCAGCAGGTCATGGTCAACAGTGTTGAAGGCGTTGGAAAAGTCGATAAGGACCAACACAGTAACCCTACCGTGCTCCATGCCCTCCCTCACATCTTCAGTCACTTTAAGCAGAGCAGTGCATGTACTGTGAGCAGGTCTAACACCGGATTGAAAATCAGTTATAAGCGAATTCTTATGCACGTGCTGGGATATTTGCTTACTTACTACAGCTTCAAGGACTTTCGAGAGAAATGGTAGAATGGATAGGCCTAAAGTTGTTTAAAGTACTGGGGTTTGACGTTTTAGGTAAGGGTAAGACATAAGCTTTACGCCAGATAGCAGGAAAAGTTCCAGTACTTAAGGAAAAATTTACTAGTTGTAAAAGGGCAGGGGTAATCTCATCCAGGATGGTAATAATCATGGTACGGCTGATGTCATCAACGCCAGTCGCGTTCTACTTGATTGAGTGGATGAGCTTACAAAATTCATCTGAGGACACTGAAGAGAAGACAAAATATTCTAATATCGATGAGGGCATGGAAGCTATGTGACAGAGGGTCCTTGATCTGGTGGCATGGTCGAGAGTCGTAGCAGACGAGAAATGTGTGTTAAGATCATCTAGAGAGAGTGTGGGGGGCAGGGGATCGGTTAAGGCCTTACCAATGCCAAGACTTTTTAAAAATTTCCAGATATCAGATTGAGAGCAATTTGTAACGTTATTGTGTATGTGTCTGCGTTTGGCGACCCTCACTATCTGATTGCAACGGTTTCTGGCAATCTTGTATGACTCCCAGTTGCCGTCTGAGCGCTCGCGTTTGAACTTTCGGAAAGCAGAGACTAAATCAGGTTTAAGCCAACTTTCAGACACTAGAATGGCATGCACGCAGTCACCTGAAAATGTTGCCATGAGTTCACTATGATGTGACGGGATGCTTTGAGCATTAATATGGCAGACATTAAGGAACTTCTTAAATGCAATCAAGTCACGTTCAATCATGCTAGAAAGAGAAAGGGCATCGTGGAAAGAGTCATCATCAGAATTATAAGATATTCCGGAGTTGCAAGAATGAAAAGATAATTTCATAATATATACTTAATAAGAAATAATATATATAATACTTATGCACAGAAATAATTCAATACTGTATCACCGACACAGTATCTATTCTGCACCAACCCGCCGGCTCACAATCAAGATACACTAACACAAAACAAAGAATATAAAATGTACTTACAAATCAGTCATTTGTTTAAAAACTAAACAAAACATATCACAGACAAAATATTTCCGTGAAATGTAACAAATAAAAAATAAATTTAAGGCGTTTTGGAACGTAGACTGTTTTGTGTACGTTTCGGAACGCTAACTCAAACGTCAGTGTGACAGTTTGATATTATTGTGTTGTGTTGGACTTCTTGGCGGGAAATTGAAGCGTCATGTCTGCAGTTTTGTTTTATTTTCTAAAATTTGTGTTTTTTCGAATATTAATGTGAAATAATAGTGGATTATTAACCGTTAAGTGTTTGTGAACGTGCATGAGTGTTGGCAAATGAAACAAAACAGTGCAACATCACTTTTCAAATTCTCTCAAGTAGTCCGCGTGAGACCTCAGTAAAGTCCCACATCTTTACTAAGGACTCAAGGGGTTTGGGGAACATCATTTATCATTCATCTTAATCATCACTCATTATCATCAAGGGAAAAAACAAAAAAAAAAGTAATGACTAGGCAGTATGGCTCAGACCTTAGCCTGTTCCTTCATGGAACAAATATATATAAAAAAATAATAATTGTGTTTTGTTTTGTCATTGTGAGTGACGTAAAATTTACTTATTTATGGATGACTTGTTAAAATATAAAATTAACGGCAAAGTTGAAATCAAAACGAAGGTAACATTCAAAAACAAAATAAAAATAGAATCAAGAAAACGATAAGTAGTGAGAAACAGTGATATATGTTATTTCTGTTTGACTACGCGCTTAGGACGCTTAGAGGGCCCGACACCGCCAGCAGCGGCGGCAGAAACAAGGCTATCACCAGCACTACCAGCAGTCGCAACGGGCGCTTGAACTGGGGCTCCCTTAATGAGAGCAAGTTCCTCTTCAGAGACGAGTTTATGCCGCTTACCAGTGAGATCCTTAACATAAATGTTGCCATCAAGGGTCCAGCAATTAGTTACACCAAAGCGGTGTCGTGCCGCCATAAATAATGATTGCCTGCTACGAGTAAGGAACTCGGACATTACAACACGAGTACCTTTAAGATGGGTCTTCTTCTTCCAAACTGCAGTTTTGATGGAATGATCAGTGAATCGGATTAGAAGGGGCCGTACCCTGTCTTCCCGGCTTTCACCCAGCCGGTGGCAAGCCTTAAGAGTTAATGTTGAGGAAGTCTCCATCTTCAACTTGTCCTTAAATAGTGATTGGACAACTATACTTGGAACTTCGTTAGGATCTTCACGCACTCCATGTAGAATAAGACATTTTCTACGGTGCCGCATATCAATTTCATCAGTGACTCTGGCGAGCATAGATATCTCCTTTTGTAGAAGTGACAGCATCTCACAGACATACTTTTTGAAGTCATTAAACTCTTGAGCGAGGCTGTCGATGGATGCAGGTTCCTGGGATGCCTTCAGTTGCTCTTCAAAAGCAGCCATCCGCTTCATCATAGTAGAAGCCAGTGACGTGTGCATGTTCTGGTAGTCTGTAGTTATTTTGGCAGTGCATTGTTGTCTTGAGTGCAGTGATGTGAAAGTGATGCTTAGGCGGCCGGCGGGTCAGTGCTTTATTATGAAGGCACTAGTGCATTGACAAAGTTGCAAATAATGTCAGTTGATTATTGCATTAAGTACTGTTACTTAAGGGGTAATTACTTTGTAAATAATTAGATTAATTCATTTTAAAGAATAAATATAAGCAGGATGCAACTGTTGTGTTTTCGTAACTACCGCCGAGAAAAAAAAACTGTATGGGTGAAACCTAATGATTGGTTGCGAAAGGTGAAAAAGAAATTTAGACACTATCTCTAATTGTCGCCCCTATAAGTAAGATGTTATGTTAAAGTTTTTGTGTTTTTTTTTCAAATAATATTTTTAAGTTTACTCATTGTTATTTATGTATGCATGTCTGAGGGCAGACATGAGTGCAGGAAGGCCAAGTGTAGAATGAATGGAGGATAAATGACATATGTAACGGAACGTAAGAGATGTGTGAACAGGACTGAAAGGTGCGCAAGGGGTATAGAAGAAGTATGGCGAGGGCACTTAGAACGACGAAGTGAAGGACAAAAGACATGATAAACTAACAAGCTACGAAATAAGGAATAAATAGTTTTTTTTTCAACCACCACTTTGGGAAATCCTCCATTCATTCTACACTCGGACTTCCTGCACATGTCTGCTCACACATGCACAAATAACAATGCGTAAACTGAAAACGAAATTTAAAAAATTACAACGTAACTACTTAAACATCGGAAAAAACATCTTAAACATTAAAAAAAAACATCTTAAACATCGAAAAAACATCATAACTAAGCAAAACCAGTAGCTCGACGACCTCGATGCCTTCGACAAAAATTGGTTAGAGCTGGCCAGGGAAAGAGAGAATTGGAAAGAAATGGGGGAGACCTTTCCCCACCAGTGGAACACTGTAGGTTAAGTAAAAAAGTAAAAAACAATACGGGTAAGCACTTGGCCTTCATCTTACCTGATGGAAAGTGACGATAAGGCTGAAGGTGTAAGCGCGCCTCAAAAAAAACCTATGACAACCGCGACTTCGTCCGTATGTTCTTTGATTCGTGCGTGTCAACGCGGACGAAATCGCGGGCAGGCAGCTAGTATATTAATAACTAATAAATGATTTCGTTATAGTTTTGAAAGCGTCTGTACCATTAAACAGTTCGGGTGAAAACAACACTAGAATTCATTATTTAATTTTTGGGTGATATCGAAACTGGGGAAAAACGCCACTAACCCGAAAATATATTGCCGTTATTTTAGTAGATCTGTCTACCTGACTCATAACATTATTTATAAGTTTGTAGGTGGCCTGTAGATAAGAAGTCAATTTTATTTTCAATTTGAGAACATTCCCGCATTTATCAAAGTTTGTCGATACCCCCTTTAACGGGCACAGCATGTTCAAATTTTTCATTGGTTTTCGACCTTATCTCAATAATGTATAAAGTTCTAAATTTGGTGGGAATATACATCCCTCTGCCCGTTAAAGGGTCTATGGTATTAGGATCTTCAAAGATTTTTATATAATTGTAATTATTAAAAATAGTGCATACAGCGGGAGTTAAGGCGATAGTTGGAAGAAAAAGAACATGGCAAACATACTTCTACAAGATCGGAGACGTTTTCATTAAAGGTCAGGTCAGGTCAATAGTGTCCTAAACTGACAAGCATGTATGGAGACCTATTTTTTGTATACAAAAGGAGACAAACGTGCATGCGCGTCGGGTGCCCTTCGGTTCGCCAAAAAAATTTGGTTCTAATTTCATATGACCGAACTATGTTGGCATCAACTTTTAACGCACAATAATTGTCTAGCCTAACAGTTGTTTTCGCACCATTATAGTTTTGCCTAAAATTGAAAACCCTAATTTTAGAATCCCTAATATCAAATGCACTAAAATGTATCGGCATAACATTCTTTCGGCATTACGAAGATTACACTTTAGTGTTGAAAGCCCTAATTTATTATTATAATTAAGTAAGTACCTAAGTTCAAACTTTAATTAATATATATTTTTTTATTAGATGACAGAAATGGGTGCGTATCATATAATGACAAATGAACTAATTTCAAAGGACATAACGTTCATTGGATATAATTTTTACTCTTTGTAAATACACTTCCTATAATAACATTACGTAGGTATATTATTCTTTTGTTATAATACTCATATTCTCTAACAACTTTTTCTATAAAGCTATACCTATTGGTAGAATAATCATATTCTAAAACATCATTTGATATAATTTTTGTTTATATATAAAAATAGCATTGAACCCTAAATCGAATTCAAATATTGTCTTAAAAAGTTAATACGTTGGGCTTTCGTTGAGGTTGTCCTAAAAATTCAGTGAGAGAAACGAATCGCGGCAAAACTGACTCCACGTAGACTTGTCTGCCCTACGCTAGAGTGTAATTTAAGCCCGCGTAGGCGCGGAGGGGCTAGGCGGCCCGCGAGCTGAGGAGCAGGTGAGTTTAACGGTCGCCGCCGAAGCTGCGGTGGTGAGCGAAAGCCATCTGCGACGATAAGCTCGCGTGGGACCGCCGGAGTCCCGCAGCGCCGGAGCCGTGACAGAAACCATGAATGCTGCATGCTGCATGCCTGCCTGCATGCTGCATGCCTGCTTGCGTGTTGAATACCTGCCTGCATGCTGCATGACTGCCTGCATCCTGCATGCCTGTTTGCATGCTGCATTCTGGCTTGCATACTGCATTCTTGCTTAAATGCTGCATGCTTGCTTGCTTGCACTCTGCTTGCTTGCTTGAATGCGGCTTGCTTGCTTGCATGCTTCTTGCTTATTACATAAATAATGTTTTAATGATAAGATTATTAAATGAAATTATAGAATCTAAAATTTAAATGTTTATTATATTAAGTCACTTGTTATATCAAATGAAATTATATTATCTGAACGTTAGACCATAAGTATTTATATCAAACATTACACACCTGACAGAAATACTAGCTGCCCTACTCCTGTAAGTCACGTGATTGGTTTGAAATTTAAGACAATCGCGAAGCGCAGCGAGGCATGCTGCATGCTGCATGTAGGCAAGGATACATACAGCATGCAACCTAACCAGGTTAGACTTGTGCTTGCATGCTGTATCCTTGGTTGTGTGCATGCTGCAAAGTTATTTTGCCATATAAAAATGATTAGGCGTTATACTCTTGTGCGTTTAAACTTTGTGCGAATTACAATTTAGTAATTGTAAATAGTAGGGATTATGAATGGTTCCGCCTAATGTCGCAATTGGGAAGTTTAAATTCGGCGATAAAGAGTTAGGCGAAGTAAAAATAGGCTTAACACATTTAGGAAAAGTAAAATTGTGCAAAAAAAATTAAGGCGTATGGTTTGTGTGCCATTGACAATTAGGAGATTAAAAAATTCGGCGATCCAATATACACCCATGCGCGTCACATGATGGAAAGTAATCACCGCCGCCCATTGACACCCGCAAAACTAGAGGAGTCGTAGATTAATGAAACGCACCAGAAATAGGTGAAAGTGTATTTGCCATGTGTCGTCAGCGTCTGGACTTATACCTTGTTAGTATGCAAGTAATTTAGCTAGTTTGATATTTTAAAAAGCAATGAACTCGCACTTCGATTTGTCACCTAGTGCGAACAAGGAAATTCTACCATCAAGAAAATAAGGTTTGAATTCAAACAAAAATATTTTTTTATTTAAAAACCATATTTGCTTCCTTTTTTATTATCTTGACTGTTTTGTATTATGCGGTATGCTCAATGTAGTCTTTCTAACTCGTACCAAGAAACAATGAAAACAATGTAGAGAGTATGTAACGTTGCTTCTAAGAAATAATTAGGCGTAGTGTATTGTATTCTTGTATTGTTCCGAAACATGTTTAGAGGTCTTCATTTCATAGAATTTTTTGGAAATAGTAGGAAGGTATTATTTCTAATTATCCATTTTTTGGGTTCTGAACCTCATAAGGAAAAAACGGAACCCTATAGGATCACTTTGTTGTCTGTCCGTCTGTCTGTCAAGACCCTTTATCTCGGGAACGCGTGAAGTATCGAGTTAAAATTAAAAAGATATACTCAGATCTACAGTCTCTTGAAACTGTGAAAAAATAAAACTCCTAAGTTAACGTAAAATAAAATACGGCTGTTTATGCCACAAAAAACGTAAGTATATTTCGACACTCTCACAGGAATTAAAATTTATAGGGTCCTTTCTGTTGACCTAGAACTATGAAATTTGGCAAGTATTACCGTCTTATACTACAAGTATAGGGGAAAATCTGAAAACTATACATTTGTAATTAAATCATTAAAAACAGGGTGTTAGCCAGGAACGCCGCGGCGGTCCAAATTTTGAATTGAGTTTACCGTGTCATGTGGGGTATCGTATGAAATAGTAGAGGATCCGAGTATACACGACCTTCACCGGGCCGGTTAATGGATGAAAAGTGTTTTATATCAAATTTAATATGTTAAAAAATATATATATTGGCTGGAAAATTTCAGTCCAGTATAAGATTAATTAAATATTTAAAAATTATTTTTTTTAAACATTGCACTTTTTTGGAAAATACTTTAATTACATAGGTACCAATCGAAAGTATGAAGCCTGTAGAATATGCAAACGTTACATTGACTATTTTTTTCCCGTCATTACGTTGAGTAGGCAGTAAACAGGTAAGTCAATATTAGTAATTTGCAACCGTCTGGTTAAATAAATAAAATTTATGTTTATTTAAAGATAATCTCATTACAAACACACAAACAACAAACCAGTGAAATGCAAAAAAAAAATGTTTTTCATAATAAATTAATCATTATAGTTACTGGACTGAAATTTCTCAGCCAACTCACTCGCGAATATTTTTTAACATATTAAATTTGATATAAAATACTTTTCATCCATTAACCGATCCGGTGAAGGTAGTTCTATACTCGGATCTTAGACTGAAAGGGTTTTATTGGCACAAGCTTAAACAGATTTCAAATTATTTTTATGATGTATAGTTTTCGATTTATGACGAAGAACGACGATTTATGACAAATGTGTACGGAACCCTGGGTGGGCGAGTCCGCCTCGCACTTTTCCGGTTTTTTGTTGTCTAGAAACCATTGATTGTGAACCACCAGGGTCCTCACCACATACTATATCTTACTACGCAAAATTCGTATGGGAATTTGCGTAGCAAGATTAAAGTAAGCGGCTGCTGCTAGGCCCTACTAGCTTCAACTAAGGAAAAATTACTGCTTTATGGGAAGCACTTCCTATCGTGTGATAATTTTCTAAGCCACATATTGCCATGTAATTAATATTATGTTACATTCGCATGCCCATAAAGCTAGCGATTGGAAAATGTCCAACTGTTTTAAATTAAGAAACATGGCTATTTAACAATTAATGGTTATAGTAGAGGATCCCAGTATACAACGACCTTCATCGGGCCGGTTAATGGATGAAAAGTATTTTATATCAAATTAAATGAGTTAAAAAAAATATTGCGAGTGGGTTGGTTGACAAATTCAGTCCAGTATATGATTAATTAAATATTTAAAAAATATTTTTTTATAAACATTGCACTGGTTTGGATAATATATAAACTACATAGGTACCAATCGAAAATATGAAGCCTAAAGAATATGCAAATTTTAGGTTGACTATTTTTTTCCTGACATAACATTGGGTAGGCAAGTGTAAACAGGTAAGTCAATATTAGTAATTTGCAACCGTCTGGTTAAATAAATAAAATTTATGTTTATATAAAGATAATCTCATTACAAACACACACACACCAAACCAGTGCAATGTATTTTTTTTTATTAATATTAAATTAATCATTAAAAGTACTGGACTGCAATTTTTCAGCTAATCCACTCGCGATATATTTTTTAACATATTAAATTTGATATAAAATACTTTTCATCCATTAACCTTCCCGGTGAAGGTCGTTTTATACTCGGATCTTAGACTATTAGTGTCATATCAGATAATTACAAATATAATACTTTTGTGAGAGCTGAACATTCGTTACAGTTAATTAAGTAATTTTTATCAGCACTTGAATGTGCAAAAGGAGCTCTTTCAATCGATGTCATACTCGGAGAAGTGGAAAAATGGATGGGTAAATAAGGAGCAAGGGCTGCCACATTATTTTGGTTTTATGGAAATTTCAAAACCTTTAGCTTGTGCGATTAATATGATGGTAGAAGTTCATGAGTTATGATTGGAAAGTTTACAAGAATATTAATAGTAATCTGGTTGCGTGTTCTTATCCAAATTACTGTTCCATAAACAGGTTCTGCTATCGCCTATATTCAAGAATTTGTTACCTACCATACTGCAGAACGCAATGAAGTACGAGTATTTGAGTATCTGAAATTCCCAATCACACGTAACATAACGAGTACATGCTTCAAGTTACGACGAAGCATAGTACGGTATTTTATCAGAAAAACTCAACTCACCAAGGAACTGACTTTCTTAACTTTAACTGAGGGGACTTATTAGAAGAGATATGACATGGTTCGAGTTTCAGATCAATTTCCTATATCGCTTGAAATACATTCAAATCTTACGCTTTCGTTTGATTAGTTTTAATAATTTTTCATGGCCAGAAACATAAAAAACGGTAAAAAAAGAAAATGAAAAAAAAAATGTCAATTTATCATCAATAAGTACAAGTAAACAATACAATTTATAATAAAAAAAAGTGTGACTGGCCAATCAGATCTCTGCCTCAGCATATTGTTAACGATACATTTTATTATTATAATGCCTTGCTTAGCAATCCTAAGCAAGGCGATCTTCCTTACCTATTTTATATAAATAATATTTTCTTGCAGCCTTACTAATAATAGTGCACCCATCAGCCGACGGACACCTTACGAGTATATCACAATGACCAGATCGATGAGTGCACGTGTTTGCATTGGATAATACTGTCAATCATTTAAAAATTAATGCCTGGGAAATTGTGGTCATATTTCACAATTACTACAATAGGGCTAGCTTGTATGCTTCCACCTTCGCTCAAAAGCCGTGACAGCGAAATTACTTAATTATACTCTATTGGATTGTTATACCAATTGTAGGTTAAGGCACGTTTAAATTACGTACCATTTAGCTAATAAAATAATGTGAATGAGATTGGAAAGCAATGACAATTTTAACATTCTTTGCCCGTATAAAAGTTTGAAGTGTCGTTGCGATAACTCCAAAGAGGCGTTGTGCAGGTAACAAACCTTGTTGTCGAAACTTTTACAATTCGGCGAATTAGTGAAAACGAAACGACATCTCATATTTTTTTTTACTGATTTTGTTCCGCAATATTTTATTTTGCGAAACAATATTTTATTATTAAGAGTACCAGAACGAGTAATCTAAATACATACATACAGCCCATCGCCGTTTTATGTCGTTGGTTGTATGAACATTGTCATTTCATACTTTTGCATTTAGTTTCAATTGCTACTAAAGTTTTATTTTTGAATTATCACAAAAAGTTTCAGGATTGTCTGCTCGTAATTTCGCCCAACTTTTACTATGAAATTAGAACCATAGTAAAAGTTGGACGTTGTGTAAGCTACATTAATTTTCGCAATGGATTCGAGTAGACTTTATCGAGCCATTTGCAGTATGATTCATGTATTTGAATATAAATGACGAACATTCTAAATCTTAACTATTTTATTTGTGTACTGAGTACTTGCCGTGCATGTAATGGGTGTGTGTAATGAGTACTTACCGTGCTTAATACTTTGCACCTGCACTTGGTTCAATTCTACTCTTTATAAAGAATTCCTGGCAGAAATTCATAATAAACCTTGTTAGCGTTCAGGAGAATTGCCTTTTTAAATTAGTTGCTTCTTTGCAAACTGAGATGAAAAGATTCAGGTCGGTTCATTCGGCTCGCAATTGAAAATTCCATGTGCGTTTCAAGAGACTAGGATGAAATTAAAATATTCCTTCTTTGATCCTAAATCGCCCTACGCGGTATCGAGTGGTAAGATTATGCAACATTATTAAAAATCACAAAGAAGTATCCAAAGAGAAATTCAAACAGTCAAATTCTCTTTCATAAAGGAATATTTTTGTATTAATTTTTGGGTCACCCTTAAGGCATTCAATAGTCGGTATTATTACCAACGCTATTCGCTAATTTTCAGTAACGATCCAACTCGTGCTTTAGTCACATTTAATGAATGTAATTGTGTAATATCCCTATGAAAATGTTTTTATAGTTGTGATTGTTATTCATTTGTCTTATAAATGGTAAAAGGTAATTCTCATTAGCTGAATTTTTAAATCCAAGATGAATGTTCCAAATTAAAATCCGCTGTTCAGGTCCAGTGAGCTTTACTGCGAGCGACTGGTTGCTCTTAACACATATCGAGACCTCCGGGAATGCCACAGAGCCGGTAGAGTTTAGGGATACACGTAATAAAAATGCCAAAAAACATCGATAAAAACTTTTATTGATAAAAGACGACTGGAAGTCATCTTCGTCTATTAAGCGTACGTTTATCCCGACGTCTTCACCGAAATGTCTGCTATATGATAAAATTTAATTGTTTAATGGTAACACTGGATTACAAGACACAGATTGTCGAACGAGACGGGGCGGGGAGGGGCGCGCGGGGGGCCGGCGCGCGGCGTGGAAAACGCGCGCCCGCAATCACGAATATAATTCTCTATCTAACAATAAGTCAATATTCTGATCGCTAATATCAAAACATTTACATTGAAAATAGAGTTAATTCTAAAAATAATTTCACGCGAACCCGACGTCGGTCGTAGTCGACTCGACGACCGGCGCCGGCGCGTAGGCTATCACATTGAAAGATTCATAAAGTACATTAGGTACGCTGCTTTCGCACCTACTTCATACTCGTTCCTTAGGTACGAGTTTAATTCGACAACTATAGATAATATTATACAAGAGTTTGAAACGCGCGACGGCGCCTACACGAAGAGGTCCTTAATTGAGGAGCACAGCGAGGCATCGCAGCCATCCGCCACCTCCTCTTCCTCGGGTCTGCTTATGCACCAGCGCTCACCGTCGGCGCGCCCCGGCACGGGAGGCGGGGGCCGATTCGGCCCTGGAATGTCACGTGGCTTAGTGCGAACTTCTATTGCCTTCCCGGCGTCTTTAGGAGGAGGCGTGCCCGCCGAAGAAGGGCCCGCGTCCCCGGCTCCACTTTTCCTTAGAAACACTTCTATTGCACTTCCTAAAGCACTTGCATCGACCACAGATCCCGATGGTCGATCCCAGACGACGGCCGCAGCGACACCAGGAGCTTGTTTCGAATCTGGTGCAAATGTCACTTTTCCCTTTTTGGGTTCGTTTTCTTTGTTCTTCGTAGCTAAAGTTTGATGGCGGCGTGCAAACCAAACAGTGCCGGAATCTGGGGGCTTATCGCGGAGTGTGGAAGCGTCGAAGCTGCTGGAGCGCATGTCGGCGAGGCGCCTGGTGCGGTCGGGTTTTCCGCAGCGGTCGATCTCTGTGGCCGAGGACGTGAGGGCTTTGAGCATGTGGTGAAGGTCAGTGTCGGTGCAGACCACTCCGGCTCCGGTGCGGGGTGGAATGGGCGGTGGCATTTCGGAGGCTCGGCGGCGAGCGGGTATCGGCGGCAGCGGTGACCCCACAAAGTCTGAATGCCGGCGACCACGGTTGGTATACCTTACAGAGCCACCTATTGGCGAACGCTCGTCGAGCGGCTGTACCTCGCAAACCCGCTCGTTAGACGTGTTCCAGAGACGCATGCGCACTTTGCGAGCTTGAACGATATCGTCCATGATGTCCAGTTGAAGGTTGTGCGTGCTGCCGAGCGTGTCGATTGCTGGTAGGCCTGAAAACAGGCCTCTCGTGAGTTGGGAAAGTACCACAAAAAACTGAAAAGCGGCAGAATTAAAAATAAATGTTTATAACAATAAATTATCAGTTTAAAATAAGAACTTTAAGATTACTCACATTTCTTGGATCCAGAATCCCTGCGGCGCGACAGAGCTGGGAAAGCTGCGATGGACTCGCGGCGTCCACGTCCGAACAGAGCTTGAGGCACTCGAGATATTGTCACTACGGAATGCCTGTAAGAAACAGCATGTTTTACCAAAGTGCTGTGTTTTGGTCGTATGTGAATATTAAAACAATTATGTCTCTTACCTCCTGCCGCCGGGCTGTGCGGGCGGCGCTTGGCTGAGGGTCGCCAAGAACGCAGCCTCGCGCGCTTCACGTGCTGCGCCTTCACCTCGCTCTGACAAGCGGCGTACCTAATAAACAAACAATACATTAACTGTAATAATCCTAGAAACAACAATTTATACGTAACGTTTTAACAGTTTCCGTTCTTATATGTTAAATACAAAATTCTTTTGTACGAATTTTTGTTTTCCAGAATAGTTTCGTCCTTAAAATTATTAATATAATTTACATATATACATACATATAAATCACGACTATTATCCCCGAAGGGTTAGTCAGAGACTAGGCAATGAGGACAACAAAAGCAGTCCTATACCATAGTCCACTTTTCACCAAATAGCGACTGCACATGTGCTCAGCGTGACAGGTAGTGAGCCCGTCGTCGCTCCGTGCTGTTGGATGTACCTACGTGCAGTCTTTAGTCCGTTAGTCGCCTTTTACGACACCCAAGGGAAGAGAGAGGGTGGTAGTATTCTTTCACCGCTACGCGACACGGTTATAATATGTAATATAATATTAATAATGTTCATTTTATCGAGAACCCTCTATTTATAGTTTTTAAAATTCTTGTATTTTTTTTATTTCTAGTTATTTGATACCACACTCAACTTTTCGCCGAACCTATTAACTGCTTCATGATTTAGTTTTCAAAAAAAATATCCAATACATAAAAAAAAAAAACTGGAATTTTTAATTCTAAAAAAAATATATGTTAGGTGGTTATACCCTCGGTTATTAGTATTAGTAGCTGCAAGTTTTTTCAAACTTGCAGCTCCCGCTTTTTGACAGGTTTTTTGTTTTCTTTTGTCTTATGTTTAATTTCTTTTACTAGGTTGAACAAACTTGAGCTTGAAGAGCTCCACTCAATGTTTCTTTTGTGTTCTTTTATCTTTTAATTTGTCTACAATACAGTTCATAGTATTATTACATTAATCTTATTGTTCATTATACAATTACTTCTTATATAATATTACATCTCTTTCTTATTTACTAAAACCTCTTTCTTTACTTTACATTTTTATTAAGTATATGTTTCTTACTTATTATTATATTATTACATTGTTTCATATTTAATAATATAATATTTATTACATTTATTATATTATTTTTATTATATTATTTATTATCAGTCTATGTTAGGTGAACGTACCTGACTCGCAGTGGGCCCAGTGGTGCAAGACGGCGTCGGCAGCGAGTGTTTGCGAGTGTCACGCCACGGCGACAGGTGGTACGGATCTGGAGGGGACTCTTGGTCGATGGATAGACCGCGCGCAGGCCCGTACGAGCGCGGCGACGACTCAGCCTCCTCAGAGCCACTTTCCTCCACCACGATGAGGGGCTCGCCGCCGCCAGCCATGACCATCGAACCACGCCGCATCATTGCTGTTGGGAAGATTACGTTGCATTTAAAATCCATAAATACGAGTACAGCACACAAAACACATATACACGCTGGTACACTTTAAATCCTTTCTTTTTACCCTCCTCACAAGCACACCTTTTGAAACACCATATCCAAATCTCTCTCAGAGAGAGAGAGAGAGATTTAAGGATATAAGTATAATGACAGTTGCATCACAATACATTTATGAAGATCTGATGTATGTTCATAAAAATATTGAAATATTTTCAAAAAACATTGATATTCACAAATTAAACACTAGAAGTAAGAACAAATTAGCAGTACATTATACTAGGCTCCATAAAATAAATAATTCTTTTAAGGGTCTGTGTGTACGATTATACAACAAAGTACCAAATGATATTCAGAAATTAGATCTTGATAAATTTAAAATCAAAATCAAAGAAAAGCTTTATAAAAAAGCTTATTATAAAGTGTCAGATTATACAGAAGACAAAACAGCTTGGGTCTGAAATGCTCCAAGTAATCCAACAGCTATTTCAAATTGTCTATAATTAATTTATATAGAGCACCATATTTAATTAAACTATTTACATTCAAATCCATATTTTGTATTTTATGACCTGGTAACGACACATATATGTAATATATATATTTTTTGTAAATGTCGTTGCTTATGTGCGCTGTGGTTTCTTGCGCCCGTTCTTTGCCACAGTTAAAAAATGATGTCCTGAATGGATGGTAGGTTAAAAAAGATTTGGACGATTCAAAGTACTTATTAATTGAGTTTATTGAATAAATATAATTTGACTTTGACTTTGACTTTGAAATCTGACCTTTCCGCAAAGGGGACAGACTGAAAATCGGCGCTGAACCTAGTTCAGTATTATGCTGAGTCTGTTATCCATTGCCCACAACAAGGTACGTAGTTAAAAGTAGTGTTAAGTTTTAGGGTGTAATCATTTTTTATACCTTCTTTGTTATTGAATTGTGGCAATAAATCATTTTTATCTTTATCTTACAGTTAAAGTTGCTCGCGTCCGTAGGTTTACCCTTGAAACCCTACACGTGATCCCTGGGTGGTGCTAAATGAGTGACACTGACTAAGTGGTAGGGCCACGCTGCGTTGCAGCACGCATTGGGCCGGCTCGCCCGGCGTAATACCAACCTCTCACGAATATTCGGCGTGAAATAATAGAACTTGGTGCTGTTGAGTTTCGTCCGACCAGTGAGGGTTCCGGAGACCCCTTCCCCCCCTCCCAATTAATATTCCTTCCTTAAACCTATTTCTTCTTTAAAGGCCGGCAACGCGTCTGCGATTATTACACGGCGTCAGATCAACCTACCCTAAACGGTCAAACTTCTCCAATGAATATTGATCTTTAGAACCGAACTATAAAGTTCAAAATTGATTGGAGAAATTTGACAGTTTTGGGTAGGTTGATCTGACGCCGTGTGTACTTATATAAAATTACTGTACTACAAATAAGGAATAGAATAGGAACACAATATTGTTAAAAGAAATGAAAGCGTAACCGTACCTAAGTTCTCCAATGACCATGTGGAGCTGGTGTAGTAATTAGGGCCAGGTATTTCGAGCGCTTCTCTCTCGCTCTCTCGACGGGTATAACAGCAAAACGGCGCGTATAGGCGCGTTTTATATAAAAAAAAAAAAAAAAAAAAAAACGATCGTTTATAATACCTCAAGTTATCTATGAACTTAATTTTGGTAAATGACTCATAATATCAAATCACTTATTTTAAGAATAAAACCTAGAAGAGAAGATAAAATGACACGAAAATATGTAACTTAGTGAATTTATTCTATCGAGCCAACTTTATAAAAACGTGTTTCCATCGGGTATATTCTACAGAATAAAGCCTCAACAATATTTCATAATTTTCGCAGATTTTAATTTTTCTGCTTCAAAATTTTTCTCAGAACGTGTTTTGTTAATTTTTCACTAACACCTAGCCTTAAAAAAAACCCTTCGGGGATAATAGCAGTACTATTAGTTATTCTGTGATAATAGTCGTGATTACATGTATAGAGCAACGGATCTGTGTCAGAATCGTAGCAAGTTGAAAGCTGTCTCTGTCTACTCCTTCAGGAAACGGGGGTGATTTATTTCATCATCATCATCATCATCAGCCGGATGACGTCCACGTCTGGACAAAGACTACACTGTCAATTTTAATTCATTTGTGGTGAGAGTAGCAACCGACCCTGATGAGAGAGGAATTTTGGCCGAAGGGTGTCATGTTCCAGCGGTTCCGCGGTAGTCTACCGGACACCGCGTTGCTTAACACATCGGCGCGACTTGCAAAATAGTTTAATTTTATTATTGTGTGTATGTTAATAGTCTATAAGGTATTTATGTACCATTATTGCCTGACTTAAATAAATAAATGAAATAAAAAAGACCTCATAAAAGGCGGTGGATTCTGTAGTTAAGATTTAACTAAATGTTAGGTAGGTGTTGTTTTTTTAGTTTTTGTCGTCAATAAGTGTCTGTAATGGCTTATATTGTGCAAACTGTTTGACTTTTAACTTCTAACTCCCCCCTGATCTCCACCTGTCGTGACTTGTGCTGCTCGCATCCAGCGGCTACCCGCGATCTTTACGAGATCATCGGTCTTCCTTGTAGGATTGCCTGCCTGTATACACTGCTGCACGCATGCATATTTTATTTTGTTGATATAAATGCCATCCCTTAATAAGTTCTACGTCCTACCTTGTATTGAGAAAAATCGGTAAGAGACACTTAGCATGGGCTTTTTTCTCCCTTTCTTTTTCGTGTTATGGAATGTTATTTTCATTTTCAAACCGTCTTCAGGCCCGCCTTAATTTGCGGGAGAAACAATTAATCAAGTTTCCTGACGATTCGAGCGAACCGATTGAAATATTGCACGGTCTTTTGGGGCTGCCGAACAGCCTTTTGTGGAGGTTAAAAATCGTAATTAGTGGCAATAGGCTGGCTTGTTGACCCGTTTTGCTCAAAGCGGGCTCTTTAATTTGTGTTTACCGTCGACCGGGCCTACAGGGCTTTATTAATTACTAATTGCCGTAACAAGCTTTTAGTAAATAAGATTATTAACTAGGGTTTTTTTTTAATTAATTACGTACTTCAGTTTTCGGATAAGGTTCATTATGTGTAGTTGAATTAAAAATTATGGTAAGTAAGTTTTTCAACAAAATGGCAGTGGTTTGTCAAATAGAAACAGTTTGGCGATACAAAAAAAATAGCAATGTAACTTATAACATTAACTTATTACTTTTTTTGTACAAATATATTAACGAAATAATTATATTATGTAGCTTTTCCATATGCTATTTCTAAAGGATGACAATTTTAAATCAATCTTAATATTGATAAAAAAAACTTGAGACCAATTGTCTCGGCCTGACTCTTTCGGGAAACAGGTGTTAATGTATGTATTATGTCTTTTATTTCTTTCTGTCATCATCATCAGTTTATAAATGTCCCACTGCTGGGCACAGGCCCCACACGTGGACAATAGCACGTGGGAATATTGGGCCATAACCCACTACGCTGGCCCAATGCGGGTTGGTGGGTTTTTACGACTGTCATATTACGACAACAGCCGAGGCACGGTGTTTTTTTCTATGCTTACTTCGTTTTTGGTTTATACCTAATAAGATGCCCAATAAAAATGAACTTAGCCTAATAAGTCTTTACTCTTATCATGAAGGGGAATTGAACATTTTATGTTTATTTTTCCCTTTTTGTACACCCTGTGTTTTACATGAAAAATTTACATAAAAAGCGCTGCCCCATTTGCACACTGTTTCAGAATTTCCCAGAACTGAACTGAATTTCCAATATTGCTACAAAGTGAGTGTCTGCTCGTCTCAAAAATCATCTATGCATAATAGACTCGGTGATGGCAAATTTCTTATATTAACAGAAGCTTGATAAGGTTAACATAGCATTATATTGTAAATATCTGTAGAATTATCTTAAATTATTCATTATTTTATTACGTAGGTACCTAATTCTACTTTTTAAATCTATTATTTCTTAGCGCGTTATTACAAAAATCTTTATCTATTTGTCGTCATAATTCGTCGCGTCGTCGCACAGTGTGACGCCCCTTAAACAAAATAATAAATATACATTATTTATTATTTTGTATATGGGGCCCCATATATAAAAATACATTATTTATTACACATGTGTTGGGTATGGTATATCATTAGGCAGACCCCAGACTACCTAATGGCAACACCAAATTATACTAATTTTAAGGTAAGTGTTCTAAACATTAATTCAAAGTAGCCACTTAGTATCATTTACTTAGACATCAAAATAAATTCGCTGTTGAATGTGGCTTACTGTGCATTCTTGTGTTTACATAAAACGTATATCGCATTTTATTAGCATTACTATATTATAGCCTTGACGTAGTTATTTGTTAAAAAAACTGTTACCATGGGTGAGTATAAATCATTTATGTGTGTAGGATGAAAAATTTATCGAAGCTTTAAAAAAAACACCTCATTATACCTTTCTAAATTTTTTATACGTGTAGGAATACTATATATAGTACATTTATATTACATTGATTTTATTTGCCGAATCTTGCCTAAATAATTGATATATATTTTTTTTACGAGTACGTCGACAGTGAATTTCATATTTTGAAATCACTGAAAATATCGCCAAAAATGAAAAAGTAGACGTGATTACTAATTATATACAGGATGTTTATGGTTTGTATGCCATCCCCGATTATGTATAAGGATCTGATCCGGGTATTGCTAAGTATCGGAAAATTACTTCAAATAACAGGAAATTTAGTAAAGATGTCGAGCCCTATATCGAGACTGACGGAAATAGTGATATATCGTTGTCAGGTAGTTCATCGAACGAAGAAACTTCTGTATCTGATAGTATAAATGGTTTTCTAATTTTTATTTTATTAAAAATATTTTTTGCATACATTGTTTTTTTTAGTTTGTAACTAAGAAGAGGGGATGTTTATACTAAAGACTTTTATAGTTTACAAATTATAATATGCCCTTAAAATGGACTTATGATTTTTTAATGTTTATCCCATACATTCGTTACACTGTGCGTCGGGCAGGTTCATACAAATATACCGCTTTTAACTCAAGACCTCTTAATTTTAGATTTACGCCGTACCATCGGTATCGGCATAGTGACTTTTATAATAGCTGAGGGGAGAAGTGAAGGCCTACCATTAACGGAACTACAGCGTACAGATTTATACCGACGTTTAAAACCTTTTGCAGGGTCATTGGTCAAATAATGAACGCTAATCGCACCGTTTTTTTTATTTCAGTGTCTAATCTTTTTTATAACACTGAGTCAGCAAAACACGCATAATATACGCCTGATGAAAAGCGGTCACCGCCGCCGCAGCTGTATTATGAGATACTAGCGGCCGCTCACGGTTTTACCCGCGTGGTTCCCGTCCCCGTGGGAATATTGAGATAAAAGTATTCTATGTGTTAATCCAGGTTATTAACTATCTGTATGCCGAATTTATCAAAAAATCAAAATCAAAATCAAAATAACTTTATTCAGTAAGCTTAAATTAAGCGTTTTGAATCGTCAATTTTTTTTTTATATGGATGGATGGATAGGCACAGGAACCCACCCACCCACCCCACCCATTCAGGAAGTCTTTTAGCTGTGGAGAAGAACGGGCACAACAAACTCCACAGCTTTATAATAATATAGAGGTAACGACATTTACAAAACAATATGTCGTTACCAAATTATACAGTCAATAGTCATAAAACAATTATATAAAATAAAAGATAAAAACAAAAGTGAATCTACAAGTTTTACTCGGGCACTATGAACGCATTAGAACAATGTATGCGAAACTAGAGGAATGTTAATTCCATGCATTTTTGTCATTGATGTAATCGCTTACAGTGTAATAGCCCTTTTCTAAAAGTCTGTCCTTAACATGTGTCTTAAATTTGTCAAAGGGCAAAATTATAACATCGTTCGGGATTATACTTATTTCTAGTATTTAGTTTGTGTATATCGCAATTTTTTTTGAAATGAGTAATGTTTTGACGCACGTAAACAATACAGTTATAAATAAATTGTGATGCAACTGTAAGAATATTTATTTCTTTAAACAGCTCCTTAAGGGAGTCACGTGATCCTAGGTTATATATGGACCTTATTGCTCTTTTCTGTAAAATGAAAATGGTTTCTATATCTGCTGCTTTACCCCAAAGTAGTATACCATAGGACATAACACTGTGAAAGTAACTAAAATAGACTAATCGAGCAGTTTCCACGTCTGTAAAATGCCTAATTTTCCTAACAGCATAAGCAGCTGAACTAAGTCTCCCCGCAAGGGTGCTAATATGAGGGTACCACTGTATTTTTGAATCTAAGGTAATACCTAAGAAAACTGTTGAATCAACAAGGTCCAACAGTTCACCATTCAGTTTAATTTTATTTCCTATAATATTCTTTACGTTAGGTAGAGTAAAATTTATACATTTGGTTTTCTTCGCGTTTAATTGAAGATTATTAGTAGTAAACCAATTCAACACATCTGTTAGGGCACTGTTGATGTCATCAAAACTATGTTTATTTCGATCAGTCTTAAATATCAAAGATGTATCGTCAGCAAACAAAACAATATTGCAAAAGTTTTCCGCATAAAATGGTAAATCATTAATATAGATTAAGAATAAAAATGGACCTAGTATTGACCCTTGTGGGACCCCCATTAGCACAGAAGATCCGGATGATATGGATCCGTTCACGCTAACTTTTTGGATTCTGCCACTAAGATATGATTGAATCAATTTCAAGGCATCAGAGTGCACTCCATAGTGTTTTAGCTTTATTAAAAGGGTGTTGTATTCAACGCAATCAAAAGCCTTGGAGAGATCACAAAACACTCCAAAAGCATTCTGCGATCCCTCCCAAGCCTCAAATATGTGTTTTAGCAGAGCTACACCAGCATCAGTAGTAGACCTTCCCTTGGTAAAACCATACTGTTCACTGTGAAAAAGGTGGTTTATAGCGAAGTGGGAGCCGAGTTGATCTAAAATAAGTTTTTCAAAAACTTTACTAAGAGTAGGTAAAATCGAAATAGGCCTGAAATTGCTCGGGTCATCTTTACAACCCGATTTGAAAAGTGGCAGAACTTTGCTATGCTTCATGAGATCTGGGAAAACTCCTTCGTCAACACAGCTATTGAATATGACTACAAGAAAAGGCGCAATGGACTCGATAATATTATTAATAATTTTTGTTGAAATATCCCACAAATCACAAGTGTTTTTTATTTTTAAAGATTTAAAGGATTTAAGTACGTCTTTACAGTTTACGTGTTTAAATTTGAACACTTCATTACACATGGGTACATACTTTTTTAGCAGAATTTCTGCATTACTTGGTGAAGAGTTGAGTAACATAGTTGTGGCAATTGGTATATTTGTAAAAAACTGTTCAAAAGCATCAGCAACTTTATTGTCTTCACTTAAAAAGCTATTGCCTATTCTTAAAGAAAACTTAGTATCACGTGGCTTTATTTTACCAGTTTCGCGGTTTATGCAGTTCCATGTTGCCTTTATTTTGTTATCAGACTTTTTAATTTTTTCACTAATAAATAATGACTTGGCACATGCACAAGCCTTCCTAAAAGTTTTCGAATACTTTTTGATATACTCTAGAAAACTTGGACTATTATTATATTTTTTCTGCTCATATAAGTCATACAACTTAGCCCTACTTTAATGCAAACCAGCTGTAGCCCAATCCCTAAATTTCATTGAAATATTAGTTTTAAACTTTTTAATAGAGAAAGTTTTATTAAATTCACCGTTTATAAGATCAAAAAAATGCTTGTAAAGAGCATCTGGATTTTCCTGTATAAATGGTAAACATGCAAGTTTAGCAGTTATGTTATGCTTGAAAATTTTAACCCGTTTCTCTGTCACTGGCCTACAAGATATTTCTTCTGAGTTAGGGTGTCCATATTCAGTAAAAGCTATTTTTTGCCCACAGTGATCTGAAGATAAATTAGTTAGTATGAACTTAGACTCAGGAGCAAAGTTACAAAAAAAATTGTCTAAGCAGGTTGCAGTGGTTGCTGTAATTCTAGTCGGTTCTCTAAATTGGTAATCCAAATCAAATGATTTAAACAACGAGATTAATCTTACACTAGTTGAATGACTGTCTAATAAATTTACATTGAAATCCCCACAAATTACTATTTTCTTTTTAGATTTACAAATCTTTTTAATTACATCTTCCATAGTGGCTTCAAAGACACTAAAATTACCAGAAGGAGGTCGATATACACAAACAATTATAAATTTCTCTAACTCGACACATGACAGCTCAATAACGCGTTCAATAGAAAGGGAAACTACATCCTTTCGTTCCGTAATCTTATGTTTACTGTAATTAACAAATATTAAGGATCCGCCGCGAATTGCAATTGTTCTAGTAAAAGCACTGGAAAGCTGAAAGTTTTTAATATTAAAAATTAACTGATAATCTTTAAGCCAGTGCTCAGTTATACATAAAATGTTTATATCTTCATGTAATAAAAAAAGTTCAATTTCTAACTCTTTGCCGGCCAGGCCCTGCATGTTTTGATGAACTATTTTAATTTGGATAGGGCTGGCTTTTGTCTTACCTCTTAGTTTAAACTAGAGGTTGTGCAAGACTTATCAACTAAATTTACATTAGTAGAAATACTAACAGTGCGATAATTTTGGGTCGACATTGTTATACTACTTATAACTGTGTCTTTTAAATTATATGCTAGCAATGATGCTATCTGTAGCCTGTCTTTGTATATTAAATACATAGAATCAGTAGTCAACTTAAAACTAGATATAAATTTATTTGTATCAAAAAATACAATACCATCCAATAAAATCCAAATCCATTCAGTAGTTTTTACGTGAAAGAGTAACAAACATCCATCCATTCTTACAAACTTTCGCGTTTATAATATTAATATTAGTTATATTATATACTAGCGACCGCTCGCGGTTTCACCAGCGTGGTTGCCGTTCCCGTGGGAATATCGGGATAAAAATTATCCTAACAAGTAACAAACATCCATCCATACTTACAAACTTTCGCGTTTATAATATTAGTAGGAAGTAGGATATAGTAGGAGATATATCACAGATCAAATGTTCTGTGGCTAATAAACAATAGATAATATTTTCATTAATTGTTGCCAGGCTATAGAAAATACATTTTACCTAATAAGGAAACAACGTTGCAGCGTCTTTGAGCAAAAGCTTCCAAGTCTTTGACTGGAATTACTTTAGAATCGGAACAATCGGTACCACAGAATACATAATCATCATCAGCTTTCAAACGTCCCACTGCTGGGCACAGGCCTCCCACGTGAACAATAGCACGTGGGGATATTGGGCCATGGCCCAATGCGGGTTGGTGGGTTTTAACGACTGCCATCTTACAACAGCAACCGGGACCAACGGCTTAACGTGCCTTCCGAAGCACGGAGGAGCTCGAGATGTTTTAAATTTGGTCACCCATTCAGCGACCCGGCATTGCGAAAGTTGCTTAGCAAGCAAGATCGTAAGCCGAACGCGCTAGCCGCTGCGCCATCGAGCTCCTCATAATAGAATAGGATAAAATGTTTACTAGAAAAAAAATCAACCAGTCTCAGGAAGCTCGAATGGTTGATTTTTTTTCTAGCATTGTCAGTTCAAAATTTCAATAATAAAGATACATAATAGTACTCGGTACTTCCCGGGCACAGACATGATAACATCTATAGATCACAAATTTCCAGAGGTTGGTCATACTTTTCTTGATTGTGACAGAGATTTTGGCCGTATAGAAAAACGTTTAAGAAGGCATGAGAAAATATTTACTCCTAATCAGTACAGAAACATAATTAAAAATGCATCTAAAAATAACTCAACCATAGAAGATATGAACCATCATTTTTATGATTTCAACAAATTAAAAGATGATTTGGGAATAGTAATACCCAATTCAAATACATTAAAACAAAAAATCAACTTTAAAGCTAATGTTAAATGGATCCACATTGAAGATTATGGTACCTAGATATTTTTATAAAACCAACTATGACCCCTACACGCCATTTCAAGAAGTCTCTCTTGTAAAGAAAACAAATATTATCCCAGCAGTTTCCATGTAATAATCAAAAGGGTAAAATCTCTAAAGAAAAAAATTCTGATATAAAAATACAGCTTGGTAAGGCAATGGTACCTATTACTTTAGCAATTCAAACAATTATCGATATTACTTATGTAATATCGATATCCTACCTACCCTACGTCAGATTTTTTGGTTAAAATAAGCTTTTTTTTTAAATAATGCAATTCTATTATTTTTCACTTAAGACCTTTTTAAGTTCATTTAATCAAAAAATCATTTACATTAAATTCAACAAAGGTGTTATGTTCATATTTTCTCTGTAAGTATTTTAATAAATATAGTAAAAATACCTTTTTTTATATAATCCATAAAGTAATAATATTTTAAAAAGTATTGATACCTAAGTTTTATCCAAAACTTTAAGCTGTAATAGCTACCTTGATATTACGATTTCACATTTTTAAACACATAACTCAGTATGAACTTTTTGTTAGTTAACACCTTTGTCCACTTACCCCTTCAATTACGCGCGATCTAAACCTGCGCTTGCATTAAAAAAATAAATAAATTGTCAACGTTGCTAAGAAAACGATTTAGTTATGCAAACTTCAAAAGCGGCGTAGTTAAAAAAAATATATTATTAAATGTAACTCACGTTTTTATTAGTGGAATCTATTCTATTGTAGATTCTAAAAAAATATCTCAGGTTTTGTGCTATTTCATATATTTATCTACATAGATCTTGTGGCAAGTTATAATCGGAAAAAGATACGATAAAAACATCCATTTTTATGAAAGGGGAAACAAAGACGATACATAGGTAACGGTAAGGCATAAAACCGAAAAAGGTAAATGTTAAAAAAATACTCAAGCGTAGGGTTCCTAATGTAACTGGATAATTTATCTATAGTGAGCCGATATTAAAAGTTAAGCAAGCATCGCAATGTCGGATAACTCTAAAGTGGCCAAATTAATATTGTACGGGTTACTGCATAGTAAATAAAATGTCAGTGACTTGCTAAGTTAGGTCACTTAGAAACAATGTTATTTGTGTTTACGTACACATTTATATCTTCCGTATTTATGCCTAACCAACATATTTTAACTGTCTTTATTATTGAAATTTTGCATTCACAATGCTATATAGATAACGGATAAAATGTTTACTAGAAAAAAAATCAACCAGTCTCAGGAAGCTCGAGTGGGATTCGAACCCACGACCTTTGGATTGCCGGTCCACTGCTCTAAAGCTGGCCACTGACGATCAGTTTTGCGCGTCAGTCCAGGCGTAAAACTGTGGCGTCACTGCAAATGGTTTTACGCCAAACAGATTTCCCCATTCACTGGCGTCACGCCGGCTCGTCAGTCTCGACCGGCCGGTACAATCAATTTTGAACTTTAGTGTTTGGCTCTAAGGATCAATATTCATTGGAGAAGTTCGAACTGACGCGAAACAATCAATTTTGAACTTTATTGTATGGTGCTAAGGATCAATATATTCATTGGAGAAATTCGAACTGACTCGATTGGAGTGACGATCACACACTCACGGTCAGTTTGGCGCGACGCGCCAGCTTTACGTGTCGCGCCGTCAGTTAAAACTCTGGAGTGACGATTCGACATTCACGATCAAATTTTGGACTAACGTCAGTTCAACTGATGGGAAAAACTGATCGTCAGTGGCCACCTTAACCGCTGAGCTACCGAGACCCCAGAAGACTCGTTGAATTTTTCCTAGTAGTTTGATTACGCTGCAAGCCAGCGGTATTACGTCACTGTGAAGTCTACCCTCACATTCGAAAGAAATACTATTGCAAGTATTTAACAATCGATAAAGACGTAATTGCTTATAAATATCTTTATTATTGAAATTTTGCATTCACAATGCTATATAGATAACGGATAAAATGTTTACTAGAAAAAAATCAACCATTCTCAGGAAGCTCGAGTGGGATTCGAACCCACGACCTTTGGATTGCCGGTCCACTGCTCTAACCGCTGAGGTACCGAGACCCCAGAAGACTCGTTGAATTTTTCCTAGTAGTTTGATTACGCTGCAAGCCAGCGGTATTACGTCACTGTGAAGTCTACCCTCACATTCGAAAGAAATACTATTGCAAGTATTTAACAATCGATAAAGACGTAATTGCTTATAAATATCTTTATTATTGAAATTTTGCATTCACAATGCTATATAGATAACGGATAAAATGTTTACTAGAAAAAAATCAACCAGTCTCAGCAAGCTCGAGTGGGATTCGATCGATTTTAACTGTATTTAAATCAAATCAGTGTTAGAACGACTTTATTGGGTTTGTTTCATACCTTAAACTTCCTTCATCATTCGCACTCATATCAACTTAAAAACTGAAAACACACTAAAAATTTAAACGCCACATCTTTAATTAGAGCAACAACTTGTAAGTAGATATTGAGAGTAAACAAATGTACATGGATTATTATAACATAAAGAAGTTGTTACCCTCTAAAATTCTCATTATTTGATTACTGTAACCGTATCGAGTAGTGGTGAAAGAATACTACCACCCCCTCTTCCCATGAGTATCGTAAAAGGCTACTAACGGAATAAAGACTGCACATACATCCTAGAGCATAGAGCGGCGATGGGCTCACCACCTTCACGCTAAGCACATGTGCAGTCGCTATTTGGTGAAAAGTGGACTACGGCGAAGTACTGCTTTTGCTGTCCTCATTGCCTAGTCGCTGACTAACCCTTCGGGGATAATAGTCGTGATTATATGTATGTGTGTATGATTACTGTTCAATATTGGGATTTCTGAAAAAGTGAAGAGTTCGCCGTTCCTTTACTAATGAGGTGTCGACTCAACGATTCTCCATCGTCGGAGCCAGGGGTGGCTGTGTATTCAAATTGATTTTTCGAGGATTATCCCCTAGTAGGCAGGATTATGTTCAACGAAAATCTTTGTGATCCTTGTAATTGCTGTCAACTCAAAAATGAACTCAGTTTACGAACGGCGCTCAGAAATTATTTTGTTTATAGCTTAACGAAACTGTGTTAAAATGTTGGTAGGTTGTTGTTATTTCGGACCCTGTAATGGGTTCGATACGATGATAAAAATAAATAATAGTAAGTATATTTATGTTGATATAACTCGAGTTATTCCGTAAAAAATTTAGTTTATCACAAGTGTTAACCTATTAATTTGTAGACCGCCTCAATGGAATTGTTTCTGACCCAATGTTCCAAGAATCGATTCCCAGCTGAGGGAACTTATTATTGCACTCGGTTACCAAACCGAGTATCAACCATGATGGTATGACTTTTAGGTACTGCTCCCTCAACTAAGGCTGTCGCAATATTTTTTTTGTAATTTAGAATTGTTGTGTTCCGATAGTTAGAGATAAATTAGCCAGTTCTTAGTATAGTTGAGGATTGTCGGTCAAGTGCACTTCCATCTTCGGCCAGTTCGTCAAGGCTAAGGAATTTTATATAACCAGAGCAGAGATATTTTAGTAATATTACCAACCCTCTGCAATATTAATTATTAGTTTGTAAGTTTTAATCTGTTGTATTCACCGAACTACAACTAAATTCCTCAATTAATTGTAAACGTACAACAAACATATATTTTATAATACGAAACAATCCGCATCAACAAACAATGACGTCATCAGCGTCAAGAAAGCCAACTCAAAACAAAGAGGTGTAAACACTTATTCAGATCTAATACGCCTATCAACAGGTCTGCGCGGGCAAGGCCAGGCTCTGACCTGGATCCGTGACCTCCACTCGTGTCCCCCCTACCCCCCCTTCCCAACAGCTGCAGTTGGGAGGATATAACTGTCGCCCAGACGCCTAGCTCGCTTCCGAATAAAGTTTAAAACTAGGTTTTATAGAATTCGTAGATGTAAATAAACGTATAGATAGCTGCATACTTGTTTGGACGATTCAAAAGAGTTTTTATAAGATTAATTAAATACAGATATTCTGACTTCGGACTTGACATTGTTTAGTTTTATTATTACAATGCACTGATATAATATAATTTCAGTAAAAAAAACATAATCGTAATGATTCCTTTTAGGTTTTGAGGTCTTTCAAAAGTCAAAAGCAAGCGGTTCGGTAACTAATAAGAAGAACCGAATATATATGTATTTATTTATTTATGACAACCTCCTTGGTCGAGTGGTTTGTACACCGGTTTTCATGGTGTCGCCATCTCTGAGGTCCCGGGTTCGATCCCCGGTCGGGTCAATTTTCTAAATTGTCTCGGGTCTGGGTATTTTCTATGTATAATAAGCCTGTATTTAAGTATTTTAAGTATGTTTATCCGTTGTCTAGTAACCATTTAACGAGTTTCTTCGAAGCTTCTCCTGGGCTAGACAATTGGTGTGATTGTAGGAAAGTTTTATTTATTTATTATTTATTTATTTATTAGATCACCAACAAGATTACATTGAATCAAGATACAGTTACACAATGATAGGGATACAATTGTAAATGTAAGCTTAATTATATAGGTGACAACTGCATGCAAAGAAGGTCAAGAGCAATGAAAAAAAAAACTATAAAACTAATCCGGTAAAAAAATTATAAACTATTTCACATAACAATTAGGTATTTATGAATTAGGTGGCTTGTTTAAGAACAGTGATTTAACTTTATTCAAAGTATAATTAAAGTATCTATACTCGTGAACTTAGACAGGGAGTTATACCTTGAAATCATTCTATTCAAAGGAGAGAAAAGAACTAGATTTTATTTAGAGTTCCTCGTAAAAAATAAATTATATCGAGAAATTCTAGGCAGCCTGAATGGAGCATTTAAATTCACCCTCGATAGTAGAGCAGGACAGTCCATATGACCATTTACGAGTTTAGGCAGAAAACTATAATGTCTAACATTTTTCTGCGATCCTGGAGGGACAATAATTTGAAGTGTTGTATTCTGTCTTCATAGTGACGTATTTTTTTTGCCAGATTTAAACCGAATGACAAATACCATAGAAATCTCTTTTGAACCCTCTGAATCTTTTTAACATAAACATCGTATTGCGGGTTCCACACCGGATTACAATATTCTAAGCTACTTCGCACAAGCGCGTTGTATAAGACGTTTTTGTTTACGGATTCTTGAATTCCCTACAGTTGCGCAAAACAAATCCAAGTGTTTTAAAACCATTCCTCACTATGCTATCTATGTGGATATTAAACTGAAGCTCAGTATCTAAAGTCACCCCTAAATCGCGGGCACAATCCAATTTAATAAGATTAACATCTCCTATTCTATATTCTCTTGTGAAGGATGTTTTTTTTACGAGAAAAATGCACTGCGAAACATTTTTTGTATTGAGAGACATACCATTAACATCACACCAGTTGACCAAGTTATTTATGTCATTTTGAAGGAGCAATACATCGCCAGGTGTATTAATTTGCCTTAGAATAATTTTAAGGTCATCGGCAAACAAATAGCATTTGGAATTTTCAAAGCATTGAAAGATATTGTTGATAAAAATATTAAAAAGAACAGGCCCAAGGTTTGAACCTTGTGGGACTCCAGAGTGAACAATAATTAGGGTCCGAGGTGTACCCATTCACCACAATCATTGATTTCCGATCACCCAGATATGATTCAAACCAGTCCAATAAGTTTGCAGTGATTCCAATGGAGAATAATTTTTGGACTAAAACACAGTGATTAACTGCATCGAATGCTTTACTAATGTCGATATAAATGACATCGACGAACTTTCCGTTATCTAAGAAATCAGTTAAACCTTCCACAAGTGAAATCAGATTAGTGGAAGGAATTTAAATATAGTATGGTATTTAAATATATATGGTAGGTATTAATGTCCGCTACGTAATAAACTATTACAACATTATATTACGTAGCGGACATTAATACCTACCAGTCAGTCAATCAAGTCTCATCTTTAAATATTTTCTAATAAATGCAGTACCTACCTTGAACCACTAAACATAAAAATGGATTAAAACATTATATACATAGCTTATTACAAATTAAAAGCGAAAAAAAAATTCGCAACAAATTAATATTTATATCATGTGAGTGAGTGTTCGAAATGCATGGTTCAAATTACATAGTCCCACAGACTTAATAACTACAATTATGTCAGAATTCCAAAGACATTTTCCTTAATAATCTTTTGAATACAATTATGAGACGGAGTAGGAGCTCTCAAAATTAAATAAATTGAGGGAGTTCACGCGAAGAGCGACTGTAATTAGGCGAATTCCATTGACGACAGTTACTGGAGCGATTTCACACTCTGTGTCTGTTGTTGGCGAGATATAACTTTATGTTCATACATTGAGTATTCAAATTAATATGAAAATTAATTTATATAAAAAGTGAAGTATAAGCCATAAAGTACAGCCAAAGTACGTAAGTAAATAGCTAGAAAAGAATATACATTTCGAAAATGTTAAAGAGTAAGTAGTCACGATTTCACAACAATGTTCTGCAGTATTGCTTCGTGGAGTTGGGTACCAGGGTGGAAGCCACCCAAATAGGTTATATATTGAATTGCCAGAAATGTTAAATTCCGTATTTCAACAACACATTTCTAGAAAAGTATTCAGTATTAATTTTAGTTTAGTGTTTGCCATATTGATGCTTTCGGTGACACGAAGGCAGGCAGCTTTTAGTAGAATAGAATAGAATATTTGCCAGCATATTAGCTGGCAATAGATTAGCTATGTCAGTACTTTTACAGATATTACTACGTGAATGTTGCTAGCATTATTGGGACCGTACCCACATTTGCCTATTACCATCGTAGTACATTTTTAACTTAAAGTTATAGAGTGTGTTCCGGATAGGGCTAGCGATATTTTAAGGTCATGTTATACAATCAATTATGTGTAGGAAAGCATCCTCATTTTGAGCATTTATGGCCTTCTTATAAAATGGCCGCTATTTTAAATTTTCAGGATATTTTTTCTACAGCAACAGAAAAAAAAATCCTGAAAATTTAAAATAGCGGTCAATTTATCAGAAGGCCATAAATGCACAAAGGGGGGATGCTTTCCTACACAAAATTGATTGTATAACATGACCTTAAAATATCGCTAGCCCTATCCCGAACACACTGTATAATTATAAAATGCTTGTTTTTTGTTTCGTTTTCATACTTAAGTTATTTCTTTTAAATATTACCATAGCAAAAGTGGTGTCTATTTCAATAAGATGTGAGAACTCCAAAGGAATGTTTACACAGTCCGTTTGCTAATGATACGCGCAAAGTAAAGCAAAAAAGCCAATTTTCACCAAAACTCTCGCGAAAACTTCGCCGTAGCCTGCAGAAAATAAGTGTTTCGATCCCCTTTTGGTTGAGTTCTATGAAATGGGTGGCTTTTAGGACGGTAACATTGTTTTCCGTTAACCTTATCGTTATAGATTATGGTCATTGCTAGTGGAAGTAGATTACTGAAACGGTATTTTAGTAATAGTACGGTATGCTCTCTCGAAACGACAACGACCGACGAAATTGTTCCTCGCGTGAAATACGCGCTAGGAACAATTTGCAAATGATTGTTCGAACGTGGTTCATTTACGTGATACGGATTTTGGAACTCACCCACCTATTCCAATGCAGATGTTTGATATAATGTAGTTTCCAACTTCAAAGATTGGTGTAGCAGTTAAAATTTTGCTATAGCGTAAATAGTTGAATCGCCTTATTTATTACCTTAGCATAGAGCTCGATATTATCACTCTAAAAAATTGTTGCAGACAAACATTCAGATCTCTCAAGATATAAATTGTAAGAAGTTTGATGAGACACTGTTGCAATAAAAACATAAAGTCAAAAAGCGTTGAAAAAGTTTACAACCTCAAGGTACCGGCTTATTATATCGAGTTAAGGAGCTTTCTAGGAGTCGTCTTAAAAAACTTGCATAAAAAACCTAAAAAAAGACATTTTTTTACGAATTTTATTATTTTATTATTATATTTTATTTTACGAATAATGTTGGAATAGAAATAAATTAAAAAAGTTTTCTAGCAAAGTCTTCCGAGATAAGCTTTGTCGAAGTGCACCGCTAGTTCCTCCCTTTTCGAATTAAATTAGCGTGAACATTGTAAAAAGTGTGAGGGTAAGTCAGTTACTCTACGAACATCAAGAAAAATTACAAATATGAGTAAAGTCAACGTGCACCAAAATTGGAAGATACGAGTAGGAAGGACCTATCAGTTTTACCAAAGATAAGATTTGGTGATGGGCTAGAAAATAATAATCAGCAACTTCGATCGAAGATCAGCATTCGAAACCAAATCGAAAATAAATGGTTTCGATTTGCTCTTTTGGTTATACACACATACAAAGGATAATGGGGGAATTTGTATGAACCCTGTCCACACCCTACAATAGTCATGGGATACGTGTCAATTTGTTCATTGGGACCTAAAAAAGCCTAAACCTGCCTAGTAGGTACCTGTGTTAGTTGCAAAAAGTATTGGGTTTATTTATAATAAAAAAAAACTTTTCGTCAAAAAGTATTTATTTTTAAACAAAAATCATTTTTTTAACAAACAAAAAAGCATATTTTACTTAAACAAGGACGATTCTATATAATATTTTTTTTCAGTCATAATATTTTTTTTCAAATAAAATTTTACATACCTACGTACATTAATCAAGACTATTATTCCCGAAGGGTTAGTCAGAGACAATCTTAATGACGACAGCAAAAGCAGTCTTCTATCATAGTCTACTTTTCACCAAATATCGACCGCACATGTGCTCAGCGTGACAGGTGGTCAGCCCATCGCCGCTCTACGCTGTTAGATGGTAGATAAGTTAGTTGATAAGATTGACCTACTGTTAGTTAACTTTTTTTATACTTATTTTTTGACGTCAATAAGTACCTGTAAAGGTTTCATCATTATCAGCCTATATACGTCCCATTGCTGGGCACAGGCCTCCCACGTGGACAACAGCACGTGGGGACATTGGGCCACAACCCACCACGCTGCCCCAATGCGGGTTGGTGGGTTGGGTAAAGGTTTATATTGAATAAAACATTTGCCTTGACTTGACTTGATGTATGTGCAGTCTTCAGTTCGTTAGTCGCCTTTTACGAGAATAATATTTTTTTTTTAATAAAATTTTATTTTACCCTAAAAACAGTCCACAATTTTTCTACAGCTTATTTAATAGCTACGGCAGAGTTGCAAAATAAGGAGGGGTAGAGATAGAAGAAATTATTAGGGAGGAGTACAACTGAATATGATACATCAAAACATTGCAAGTTAAAGAATGAAGATATTGTGTACTTTTTTTACCTTATTTGAACATTACCATGCGAAATCAGATCGATCAAATCGTAAAATGGAGGAGCATCAGATTCGCACTCGGGGGATTTGGAGTCGGTTTATCATAAATTACATTTAAAATTCCTTTTTAGATCATAAAGAGTAATCAGATCGTAATGGAATGAAGCTTCATGCCTTAAACTTTTTGGTATTCTGCCATTTTCTAAACAGTCATAATTTGACTTATTAATTTTTTTTTACGTATTTCGCTATTTGATTTAGTACCGTTTTTTTTCTTAGTCGAGTACTTTTGTGTTACATGGATTTGTAATGAGTTCTTATTTTCGTACCTACCTACGGAATGTAGGTATCTACATTCTGTATATTTCGTCTCTAATAAGGAAACTGACAACAACATGAATTTATTCCAAAACAATATAAATTCTAATGACATCACGTAAGTAACTGTTCTGCAAAACGTTTACCAAATTTTAATTTGATCCAAACATGTTTATCGAGAACCTTAATGTGGTTAAACACTCTACATACAAGGAAAATAATAATGCCTCACAATGAAATGAAACACTTTTTACGGATTAACTCGCGTTTAATTTACTATTACTCACATATATTATCCTGTCGTTTCGAACCCTTTACAGGGTCCGTGGTCACAAAAGACTGAGGTAATGGTCGTCTCATAGTTAGAAGTTATTAACTCGCGTTTATCGGTCAAGGATCATTCGACCGCCGGCGGTCACGAAACAATAGAATTTCAATTGTGTCTGGTTTTACGGTCCTCAAGGGGTTAATTGACGGTAGGCAACAAAAAAACCGTAAATTAACCGCTCGCTTAAGCCTCAGAAAACAAAAAATGCCTCACATGTTTTTAAAGGTGCTAAAAAGTTTATTCTATTATCTAGATTACAATTATAATATTCTAATAATTAGAATTAGAATATTTTATTGAAGGTACATAAGTAACATAAGTACCAGATTTTATAACACAAAGCCATATTATTCATTTAATCAGAAATAAAATAACATGAAACTTGGCAGTAGTATCCTATCTATTGTCAACTTTCCAAAAAATGTTTCATAGAGGAGGCGATGTTTACCGAAAAATAACTAATAAGTACGTGAGTGGTGTCAAAACTACTATTGATCTTTTTCTTACCTTTCCACTAAAACATCAATGCTAAATATAAGTAGTTTAGGTGAATAGACTGCTGAGGTATATACTAACGTTATATGATGTATCTGAACACGTAACTAGTCGCAAATTTTCATTATTCGCTGATGACATCAAAATTTACAATTCAATGTTACCTAACCTATCTGATTCTATGCGACTGCAAAACTTCCTCAATTCCCTACTTAACTGATGTAATATAAACCTAATTTCATTTAACGTCAGCAAATGTATTAAATATACCAGAAAAAAAACCATTTGTTTTTTGGATACAAGCTTGGCTCTACAAATTTGCATGAAGTTGAGGAAATGCGTGACCTAGGCGTAATCATTGATAACCAACTGAACTTTATTTCACATATTAATAATATTGTCACCAGAGGAGCTAAATTGCGAAACACCATAGGTTTTAAAACGCAAGTAACTAAACTACTACATAACGCACTAGTGCAGAGCCAGCTTGAATTTGCATCTGTGGTTTGGAGCCCATTTTACGCAACGCATTCACAACGCCTTGAAAGTCTGCAACGCTCTTTTAATACCAATAACCACACTTCTGATTTCTCACACAGACGTCCCTACCAACAGCGCCTTAAACTAGCAGATATATGAGTTTCCTACCAAAATAATTAATCCCACTTTGTAGTGGTTTTTTTTAAATTATAATTTTTACTTCTTTATTATGAATATTTTAAGAACACTGTAGCTTTGTATCGTTTTAAATTACATTTTTTTTATATTTCTGGAGTGCTTCATGTGTTTCATTTAAGTTTTTTTGTAATAAGTGTTATGTGGCAGTGCTTTTTTTAAATAAATAAATATAATGTTAGTATTCTAGTAAGAGCCCCAAAGTGGACAAATGAAAGCAATAAAAGCTTCACTGAAAAGAGAAAGGGCCCAGAATAATGAGGAGAAAAATGGTGTCTCATGACGTTAAATATCACTTTGTGAAAAGAAACGCGACGACCCTTGATTAATTACGCCATTAAATGTATCGTTATAAGACTTACATTCATCTGCTTATCTTTACGGCTTGACTGACATCTTTAAGAAATATATTGTGACGTGACGACGTCACTAACAGTGTCATTTGAGCGATGAGGGTGAACAACAAATTGATGTCAGTCTTCTAAATTGAACTACTGAGTCCTACAGGTAAGTGAAATAGAGTACAGTTACAAAAAAAGAAACAATCAGGTTTTGTTTAAAAAAAATTATGCCTCACTACTATTGGTGTGTTTATGGCCCGTTCTCCACATCTGAAATTGTTCAAAGGGACGTTTAAGGCTAATGAAAGTAACTCTTGGTAGCTTAATAAAACATTATTTTAGGTACAAGTAATATTAAAATTCTTAAAACTAACCAAGTAAACAAAACAGTAAAACGATATACGTATACTCCCGTATTGTGGTTACCTATATTGTTATAAATTGCTCATATGAATTATTGTTATAATAACGTAGCTTTTGTAAAACTTCGTAAAACATGCTTTTGTTATACGAGGAAAAATGATAATGTTAGGTGGCGAAAAGAAGAGAAAAGAAAGACCAATATAAACAGACGACTGACAACGCCAGAAATGAATAAAAAAATATGAATAATAGAAAACGTATTCAATTGATCGAGAACTACGCGAAGACAAAGAAATTGGAAAATAATAGACAATCATATAGTTGCTATTCATGTGTACATGTAGTGGCAACGTTTTCAACCCACTTTATCATCCCACGAAAATTTAATTCCGTTTCTGTCCGTCAATCTAAAATGTATTCCGCTTTCAACCCATAACCAATTACCTACTTTCACTTTTATTGTTGACAAAAAAAGTTAGTTCACAATTATAATAATTTATATAACTACGCGACATCTATACCAAAACATGCCTTTTTTACCTTTAGGTCTAAAACGGAATAATTTTTATTATTTTAAGAAAGTGAGATAAAAGCAACTTTCGCAATGCCGGGTCGCGGGATGGGTGAGCAATTTAAAAACACCTCGAGCTCCTCCGTGCTTCGGAAGGCACGTTAAGCCGTTGGTCCCGGTTGTTGTCGTAAGATGGCAGTCGTTAAAACCCACCAACCCGCATTGGGCCAGCGTGGTGGGTTATGGCCCAATATGCCAACGTGCTATTGTCCACGTGGGAGGCTTGTGCCCAGCAGTGGGACGTTTATAGGCTGATGATGGGATGAAAACGGAAACACCCCAACTGTGAAAACAAACACACCACAAATAGGTTTGAACCTATCGTGGTGTGGTGGATGGTTGGTTGTTTTGTTATTTTAAAAATTATTTATTACAAACATTATAAACTTACATTAATAGTCTAAGATCCGAGTATAGAACGACCTTCACCAGGGCGGTTAATGGATGAAAAGTATTTTATATCAAATTTAATATGTTAAACAATATATCGCGAGTGGATTGGCTGAAAAATTTCAGTCCAGTACCTATTATGATTAATTAAATATTAAACCATTTTTTTATAAACATTGCTTTGGTATGGTGTGTGTGTTTGTAATGAGATTATCTTTATTTATACATTAACTTTATTTATTAACCAGACGGTGGCAAATTAGTAATATTGACTTACCTGTTTACACCTGCCTACCCAAAATAGTTGTGACGGGAAAAAAATAGTCAACCTAACGTTTGCATATTCTATAGGCACTTTCGATTGGTAAGTACCTATGTAATTATCTATTATCCAAACCAGTGCAGAGTTTAAAAAAAATAATTTTAAAATATTTAATTAATCATATACTTCCTGGACTGAAATTTTTCAGCCAACACTGGCAATATATTTTTTAAAGGACAATGGGCGAAAGTGGTCCAAGAGCTGAGACTAGATCCTCCACTGATGAGACTTGTGGGAAATGAACGGTTATACTTGTCATACGATTCTATATAAATTCTTTATGATTCTATATAGATTCTATATGAGTCATATGTTAGATAATAAGATTTTACGTTATGTGTGGAGCATGTTTGGACATGTTTATGCCTGTCTAAATAAGATACGGTATCTCGTTTCTTCGCCCTTAATTGCCCCCCCTCCCCATCCCTCCCCACTCCTCCACCCCCGTCAGGTTAACGTGACTATAAAAAAAAAATCCCGGGACGGATTTTGATAATATTTTGCAAAAATCATATGACTAGTATGTACTTTCATTTCCCACAAGTCTCATCAGTGGAGGATCAGTCTCATCTTGGACCAAGTTCCATACAATTTTGCCCATTGTCCTTTGATATAAAACACTTTTCATCCATTAACCGGCCCGGTGAAGGTCGTTCTATACTCGGATCCTCTACTAGAAGTACCCACAAAACCGATTAATTCGATGTCGTAACACAATTAAAATAAATTGTATCAAATGTTTTTACACAGTCAACATTGACAAACGACTAAAACTAATTTGTTTTCCGTTTAATACCTTCTACTAGGGTTGAGTGCTATCAAATATTTATGATTTTCACTTCTTCTAACAACTCCTTTTCAATTATTTAACGGACACTTAAGCACACACACAAAAAGAGACTGGTAGATTTTGGAAAGCCACGAATAAACTGAACGATAGGTCGAGCCTCCCTGTGAGTGTGGCCGGTCGGAAGGGGCCGCACGATACTACCAACCTTTTTCAAAGGCATTTTATGGTTGAGTCTCCTAAAAGGAGCGATATGCAGCAGGTGTTTGACAAGGAGGGTACTGTGGAATCTGATGAGCTTTCTGTCGTATTTACAGTTAAGCAAGTCTATTCTGTTATAGAGGCTATGCCTGTAGGCAGGTCACCTGGCCACGATGACCTCAGTATCGAACACCCGAAGCATGCAGGACCGCATTTACCTAGAGTTCTAGCTCTTTTTATTAATCTATCAATTAGTTATTTGCCTCATAGAAACCATTGTAGTGCTAATTCTCAAAGATAGGACGGGAGTTGTCTCTGATGTATCAAACTACAGGTCTATCTCACTGGCCATAATAGGTAGTCGCCAAGGTACAGGACAGTCTACTTGATAAACAGTTGGCAAAGCACACGGCATTATATGACACCTAGTTTGGTTTCAGACCTGAGCCATGAATGGCACAGAGAGTGCCATTCTGTGCCTTAAGCAGACTGTTCAATACTACGTCACGAGGAAAACGCCAGTATTTGTCTGTTTTCTGGACCTGTCAAACGCGTTTGACCTGTCTCGGTATCCAATGAGGTCCTTTGGAACAAGCTATATAAGGAGACATTACTGTCACCCGAGGTCACATCCTTGTTCCAGTACTGGTTTTGCAATAGAAAAAATAGTGTAAAATGGGCAGCGGCTCAATCCGACGGGTACAGAATGCAATGCGGGGTGAGACAGGGAGGGTTAAGTTCGCCCCGTCTTTTCAACCTGTACATGAATAGCCTGGTCGGTGAGCTCAGCGGAACACATAGGTTGTCATATTGACAGAGTGTGCATGTACAATATGATCTATGCAGACGATATGGTTCTGCTTAGCCCATCGATTGGCGGTCTCAGGAGACTCGTGGCTATCTTTGAGTCCTATGCGGTGACCCATGCATGGCTATTCGAGCTAATGATGTTTAAGTCGAAATTCATCAACTACTCTGATATCCCTGGAGTCACGCTCCGCGGTAGTCCTTTGAGCTGGGTGACGAAATTCAAGTACTTGGGCCATTGGGTCACTGACGATTTAAAGGAGAACATGGATATCGAGAGGGAGCGGAGGTCGCTGGCTGTGCGATGTAATATGCTGGCCCGAAGGTTAACACCGATGTATAAATGCAGTAGATATTACTCTGTTTAAAGTATACTGCCAATCTTTCTACACGTGCAGCCTTTGGACAAGCTATACGCAGCGAGCATACAGCGACCTACGCGTGTCCAATATAACATTTGTAACTACATGTTCCTCACACTAGTACATCTATCAACTTTACAAATCTCACATAATAGTGAGTATCGTCACACCCTGAATTACGATTTGGCTTGGTAACCTCTCTTGACTTGACTATAATTATAGTGGAAGTGAAGTTGATGGTGACATTGTCTTGCTACAGACCTTCACATACTACAACACTGTACATCAGAACTTGACTGCACATTTAAAAGTTGATTATTTTCACAATTGTATTAGAAACTTATTAAAGTGCTTTTTTTTTAATAGGTAAATCTTTTTTTACAAGTGACCTACCCACGTCCTCACGTCATAACAGCAAATCTTTCTATAGGATTGTTGTATCTTTTGTTGAGTGTTCTTTTACACCATACAACGGACAGATTGAATAATACATAATTATTACATATTATGTACTCATCTTTGCAACAATTATAGTAACAATTTACTCATATTTATACATTACTCTTTCAGCCTTATCGCTGTGTTGGGGTAACAGTTGAGGCATGATGATGACCCGCAAGGCAACTGCAAAGGATGTTGAGATGAAGTTGAAACAGACCCTATTGGATTTGAAGGCAACAAAAGACCTCAATATTAACTTGTTGCAAGAAAGGGATGACAGCGAAAAGGAAATTATGAAGATCATTGGAAAAAATTCCGAGCTGAAGAGTGAACTTGCTGACTTACATCTCAAATACTTAGATATCGTTGACAAATGTAGCCAGATGCAGGACGTAATCACCTCTTCCACGGAATGTAATAGCACTCATGAACAGGCATTGAAGCGTATAAGTGATCTGGAAATGAGTTTATGTGAGGCACATGCAACGATTTTAAAGTTAGAAAATGAAAGCTGTAATAATGTTAAAGTAAATCATTCTCAGAGCCTGTTCGACGAGTTATTATCTTGTAATTCAGATATTCTCGAAAACCAGAGTCATGGAAATAGTTTTATTAACAATCAAAGTTACTTTGAAGAATTAACGGACAGGTTAAATGTAATGGATAGTCAGGTATGTAAAAAAGAGTCAGCCTTAAATAAATCACTGTGTTAAAACAACCATAATTTTAGAAGTGTCAAAAAGTTAAAAAAATATATCCGTGTTTAAAGGTATATTTCTAAGACCCAAAAACTAGTCAATAGGCAAAATCATTTACAGAAGCATATGTCACTTAGGAAGGAAAGGATTCAATTATTAAATAAGTTGAAATTGTATAGTAATAGCACAATTGATAGGAATGATAAACATGACAGCGACTCACATATCATAATTAATAAAATTGATAACTTAGAAAGGTCACTGAAAAGTATGTATGACAATATAAGCGATCTGTCACATAAACACCTAAATTATCAGATTGTTGCTGCAAATGACATGGTTGATATGTGCAACTATAATGCTGAGCGATTTGAATCCCTAAATAAAAAGCGTACTTGTTGTGTTGCTGACCACTCTTATAATAGGGGGTCCGGTATTGGAAAAGCAGGAAATCGGCACAGAAAAGTCTGAGTCTTCGACATGTCCTTGTGACAACTTTTATACACCTGACCACTCTGCCCCGACATCGGACTCTCAGTTCCCCTTCAACTGTTTAGTTGTAGCGTTGCCTGAGGTTGCTATTGACCAGCCTCAATACCACGAAGAAATAAGAAATTCTGCCCACACCCTAGTTTTCACTGATGAGATTGGGAAGGACTTTGGCTCTATTTTGAATAACCATACAAGAGGTTCTGTGTTGAATAAATGTATGCCTGGGGCAACGCTGCAACAGATTGTAACAGAGGTATGTTCTGCAAATGTAAACAGTAATACTTCAATAGTTCTGCTTGTAGGGGACAGTTTAGCCTTGCAAACAAAACATATTGTTGACAGCTTTACGAGATTAAGCCAGATAGACTGTAAGAAACTAACATGGTGTACGTTTCCATATTCAAAGTCATTGAATGACAATCAAAATAATAAAATTTATAAACTTAACAATATGTTACATCACATGATCAGTCGTCACAGTGGTGACTTCCAGCTATTTGATAGCAATTTATTTATTAAAAACTTTTTCTTGACTAAAGATAATATGTATCTGTCTAGACGATGTAAACATAATATTGCTACTCTATTAGCAAATAATATCAACATAGAATGCAATGACAAGACAGTGACCAATAGTAGTACCACTAAAGGCACTGAGGCAAACTCTTTTTTAGGAATGTAAGGTTGACTAAAGAGAAGTGTAATAATAATTTTACTTTAGTTCACCAAACTGTAAATCGCTTCTCTGGCAAAATATTACATGTTGAATTAATGCTAGACAAATATAATGTGGACATATTATGTTTAACAGAAACCTGGTTGAAATCTGAAACTATGTGCTTTTCAGTAAATAATTGTAAGTCGCTAGTGTGTTCAACAGAAACTCTGCTATGGGGGGCGGTTGCATAATTCTGGTCAAAGACTCCATTAAATGCAAAGAACGAAAAGATATAGTAAGTTATTCCGTTGAACGCGTTTGCGAGACAGCTAGTGCAGAGATAGACGCTTTTCTTATAGTATGTATTTATCGACCGCCTTCAGGCAATTTTATGTCTTTCATTAGAATATTAGAAAATTTACTTGACAAGATATTTGCCTGCAATAAATCCATTGTTGTATGTGGAGATTTTAACATAGATTTACTTGCTGAGTCTGGGGATAAGGAAAACTTTATTTCATTGCTAAAATGTTATGACTTAGATTATGTTTTCAATGAGCCAACTCGAATTACACCTCAATCAGAGACATGTATTGATAATATTTTTGTAAATTGTAAAATCAAAAGCAAGAACTGATAAATGGGGTACCCTCTGACCATAAAGCTCAAAAGATAGAGTTATTTTGCAAGGAAAAATTGTCGAAAAATAAAGTAATTACTTATAGGCCCTTAACTTGTAGTAGATCTGCAATATTTAAAGATAAAATTATTGAGAGACTCTCGTTATTTGATTGCAATGTTAATGAACCAAATAAATTTTACAATAAATTATTTGGTGTGATTACTAAAGAATTTGACAAAATATATACAAAAAAAAAAGTTAATGTAAAGGAAAAGACAGTGTTTAGTGACTGGGCTACGAAGGGAATAAGAAAAAGTAGGGATTTTCTTTATGATCTGTATGACAAGAAATCTTTCAGTTCTAATCCAGCTTTTCATGATAATTAGACGATATTCCAAAATATTTAAAAATGTATGTTTTATTGCAAAGTCTAAATTTATTAGCAACAAAATTATAAAGTCTAAAGATAAAGTCAAGACTACTTGGAAAATTATTAATTCAGAGACTGGCAAAGTGAGTAAAAATGAGTCAGGCTTTCTGCTTAAGTTGAATGATGAGCTTATTAAAGATAATCATAAAGTTGCTGACATTTTTGATTCCTTTTTTGCCAATATACTCGTACCTATTGAAACAACTAAACATTTAGAATCGTCCTCTACTGTAGCACAAAGTTTATTAAAACTTAATTTTAATAAAAAAGTACCGATCTTTAATTTTAGAGATATAACATATTTAGACATAATAAAAACGTACAAAAGCTTGAATAAGAAAAGAACGGAAGATTTATGGGGTCTCTCTGTGACAGTTTTGGAGCCTATTATAGAAGTAATCGCACCGTTTTTAGCAGGAATATTTAATTAATGTATCGAAGTAGGTTCATTTCCAGATTTAATGAAAAATAGTAAAGTAACTCCCATTTATAAATCAGGTGATAAATTTAACGCTGCTAACTATAGACCGGTTTCTGTTCTTCGGGTACTTAGTAAAATTTTCGAATCTATAATCTATACGCAAATGAATGCACACTTTAGAATGAATAAATTTTACACAGTGATCAGTTTGGTTTCACGAAAGGACGGTCAACTATAGATGCTGGAGCAAAACTGGTCAAAAACATACTTGACACTTGGGAATCTTCGCAGGATACAGTTGGTATTTTCTGTGACCTCTCTAAAGCATTTGATTGTGTTGATCATTCAACTTTAGTTGGTAAATTATTTCAATATGGCGTTCGTGGTAATGCACTAAAATTAATAAAATCTTATCTGCACAATAGAAGTCAGAAAGTAGGTATAAATAATGTAGTATCAGGAGGTTGGATAGTCAAAATGGGGGTACCCCAGGGATCTATTCTCGGTCCCTTTCTGTTTCTTGTTTATCTTAATGACCTTCCATTCATGGTTAAGGAAATGTCGGAAATAGCGTTATTCGCTGACGACACTTCTTTAATATTTTTTTTAGATAGGAAAGACCCAAAGGTTGGAGAAGGAAAAATTAACGAAACACTTAACAGAGTATCACAATGGTTTTCTGTTAATAACTTAGCACTGAATGCTAATAAAACTAAATTTCTTAAATTTTCTTCACTTAATACACGGCTCAGTCATTTAAATATTGAATTAGATTCGGAAACGTTAGAAATTGTTAATGAAACGTCTTTTCTTGGTATTGGGATAGACTCTAAATTACAGTGGGGTTCTCATATCGAGGGTCTGGCAAAGGGGCTCAGTTCGGCTGCTTTTGCTGTTAAAAATATAAGAAAAATTACAAATCAGTCTACTGCTAGGCTGGTTTATTTTGCTTATTTCCATAGCGTTATGTCATATGGATTACTACTATGGGGAACGGCAGCAGACGTTAGTAGAATTTTCATTCTCCAGAAAAGAGCAGTTCGGTTTATATATCAGTTAAAAGCACGTGATTCGTTGAAGGAATTATTTAAAGATATAGATATCATTACTTTACCGTCCTTGTACATATTTGTAAATATTATGTACTCTCGTAAAAATCTACACCTTTATACCAGAAACAATGAGGTTCACGGATATAACACAAGGAACAGGAACAAACTGTGTGCTCAGAAGTTCAGACTTAGCAAAAGTAGTAAATCTTTTATATGCAACTCAATTCGTTTTTATAACAAAATACCTGACGACATCACTGCATTGACAGACAACAAATTCAAAACGCACATTAAACGTGTGTTAATTGCGAAAGCTTATTATAAGATCAATTACTATTTTGCAGACAAAAATGCATGGAAATAAGTCTACTCTGTACTAGTGTTTATTATTAGTATTTTTAGTCTATTATTAACTATTCTTTCATTCAATTATTATGAATTGTTGAAATTATTTAGTTTAGTTATTATTAATTTTATTGATGCGTACAAATTGTACTTAATTATGTTTAATAATTTGTACCTACTTAATTAGATCTATGACACTGTAAAGTAACATTGTTACTCAGAGGGAGAAAAAAGTAAGGCCTCCTGAGTTTCTTGCCAGCTCTTCTCGGTCGAAGGCTCTCCCAAAATCCGAACTGGTGGTAGATTGGTTAGGTAGGTAGATTAGGTAGGTAGAGTAGGTTATGGTCTGTGCCAGCTAGATGTGCATGACGGGTCATTTACCCCATTTGTACCAGTGGGGTGCTGCAGTTTAGGTACGTTCGGCCGGCGTGCCTCCCAGGAAGGCCGCCTAGGCGTATGACAGTAAAGGTTGCCGCTCGGCTCTCACGCTCCACGTCGCGCGTCGTCGCTTAAGGCCAGGTATTTCTCTCTCGCTCTCTCGATGGTACGATGGTACGGGACGGGTATAACAGCGAAGCGGCGCGTTTTATAGGTTTTATTGCCTATATTTATAGACTTTATATATAGGATTCTCTGCTAATTTATCTGCGAATTATTTGTCTTTCGTTGAGTACAAAAATTAAATGTAAAATATCAGTATCGTATCTATATATGTGTATAGTGTGTATGAATGTATTGTATGTGTGTATATATATGTATGCATGTATATATATTATATTTTAAAATAATTTTATATCTTATTTGGTGGATTTGGATCAGTCGTATTCGGTTGCGTTCGCATCACTGTCGATCGAGTTGGACTTGTGCCGATGCTGCGTCCCTAGCCTGGCTTCTGCTACCCTCGTCATTTTTTGTCCTCGGTCCTGTGGGGGTGGACCGGTGTCGCGTCGTGTCGCGTAGGCAGGCTGGATCGGAAGTGAATATGGCCGACGCGACGCGACGCGATGTTGGTTTGCCCCCGTAGGATCGGGGATGGGGAGTGGTGGGGGTGGTGGAGGTTGGGTTGGGGGCGTGGCGTCGGTGCGGGTCTGGTTCGATTGATGGTGATGTGAATGTGGTTGAGTGTGATTGATCTAAATCTACCACTTATTTATTAGGTATATCTCATCTCAGCTGCAATTTAGGCAAGCAAATAGGCACAATCATCACAGGTTATTTAAGTTTAATATTTAGTATTTAATTTTTAGTTATAGTTTTGATTTTTTTTTCTAACTTTGGTAAACGTACTCGCGTTTACACTCACGGTTGTAACTGAAAACCAGCGATTCGCGGCTAGCGAATATGACGATGAGCTGCCACCCTTTTGCTGCTGCGGCACATTTCGTATTTATTATCTTCACACATATTTATTATCTTCTTTTTTTTTGTACTATGTTTTTTATTGTGATTTTGTGTACCAACATGTGTGTGTCTTTTAGCAGTAAATAAAGTTTTTATCTATCTATCTATCTATCTATCAGTAGCTTAGTCATAATATTGAAAAAACATTACAAAAAGGAGTAACTTTGGGTTTTTTTTTATTTTTATCGAGTGATGTTTATTGGATTTTGTAACTGAATGAGACTTTGAATAGATTGGATCCTTAACTAATACATAGTTTTTTTGTTTTTTTTCCAGAATTTAGACCATTATTTTCTGTCTCAGATGGTTTGAAAAAACTTAAAGCGCGATCTATCTAGCCTTGAGGGAAAACACTGCGTCGGCGTGGCGTTCGGGATTCTCATGCGGGGCGCGGGGGAGCGGCGTTTCGTGGTCCCCTGTTTCCTCCTTCAGAGGTGAACCAATTTTTATTTAAGCGTCGGTTGGGGGAGGAGGTTTTCTGTGTCTGTATGTTTGATTTTTTTTTTAAACGAGTTACTTAATGTTTCTGAAGACGCCTTAAAACGAAGTGATTTCGCTTAATTTTGAAGGCTCCTGGTTATTAAATAAGTGACTTAATGCAAAGAAATCAAGCATGCGGACGTGAAGGGTCTCTTTCTTTAACCGTTGCTGAAGGGGTGGTAAGGGGTTGGTCCGGTTTTGGAAGGGGTCTGCGGGGCGTCGTTTTTCTGTGTTTTGTGTGGGAGTTTTGGGTGCCGCGTCGGCGTGGTGTTTCCTCTTAACTCGTAATCCCTACGCGCGCGCGTAAACCCTGCGCTCCTGACGGACGTCAAATCGATATCGAGTCGGCTGTGCTTATCGGAATATGAACGCTCGGGTCACGAGATAGGTTTCAGTTTCGCGTGGGGGTCGTTGGAGGGTGAACCTTCTGTACGGTAGTAGTATTAGTTATTCTGTGCTTGTACCAAGACGAAAAACGAAACAATTTTAAAACACACAAGTTTATGCTTATTAATTTTTGACGTTTTTTTATGCTTAAGTTTTTATAAAAAAAGATATATGAATGATTAAAAATGTCAACCTTATTGGTTAGGTACTAATGTTTTCCAAAACTCATTTCAGCCGCTACTTTATTTTACTTCAAAAACTCTCCAATTTATATTACTTACCACAGTATCAATACGATAATTGGAAATCATATTACACAATTCTATGACCACGGCTTATATTTCGGTTCGACGCGATTCTGTTTCGGCGTGCAGTGGTACTGGGGGTAGCAATGCGCATTTGTCTGGCACAGACTATAATAGCTCGTTAGATTAGTTATTAAGTCTTAACTATAAGTTAGTTAACTGTTTTTTTATTATTATTAGTATTGACGTCAATAAGTGCCTGTAAAGGTTTACATTGAATAAATAATTTGACTTTGACTTGACTTTGACTTTGAACAACGCACTCTGGATCAGTATCCAGAGTGCGTTGTTATATTGACAGCCCCAACAGTTTGGGGCTGTCGTGGCGTGTCGTGGCGGCACAAACTGTTGAATTCTACGCCATACTAAGAAAAACATCTGCCTCCATGCTTACCAGGCTCCGCTCGAGCACTAGCTGTCTCCTGAGGGTGTTTAAAGACCGGTGGGACTCCCCGCTGCTTCGACACTGGGTGAATATAAGTATTAATTTTTTACTAACACTATGGAACTATGGAACCTATTTTCTGAAATAAATAAATAAAATTAGAGTTTATCCGCCCTAAATTAAATTATTTACGAAACCGATCACTAAAACAATATTAATAATAACTCAGAGTTAATGTTCAGGGTCCTAAAGCTTGAGTGACAGAAAGTGAGGCATCATCCGAGCGTGTCCTCGTCCCCTACTAGCCTGGGCCAAATTTTATGAAGAATGTTTGTAAATAAAATTGATACATGTTTGTGCAAATATCTAGTGTGTCAATCGGTTTTTACTGTGTTTTGGAAGAGATTCATGAGAAAACAAATAACAATGGGGTCTTTGGCCGTAGTATAGTTTCCCCGAGGCGTTCGAGTCCATGGATGAGAGTGGAACACCTGTAGGCGTTTTATAGGCTACGAGGGACATGGCATGCCAGACTATCCATAAAACCATAAATTAATTTTGAACTCAACACCCAAGATCTCTGAGGTCCGGCTTCAATTCCTGGTCGGGTCAATTTAGAAATTTGGTGTTTTCTATGAATAATAAGTATGTTGATCCGTTACCTAACCAATAAAAACAATTTTCAAAAGAAGCTTAACTTTAGCCCAAGTTAAGCTTCTTTTGATAATTGATAATTGGTATTAGAGTAGAAAAAAGTTATTAAATGTGGGTTGGGGCCTGTAGATGCGAAGCCGGTTATTGAAGATTTTAACCAAGCGGTTAAAAATGCATTATTCGTTATTAACGGTTAGTTAACCGCATTTTATGCTTGTTACGGTTGACGTTGACGACGTGCGGCAACGTCTCGTTTGTTCAAATTATGTACTTATGTAAGTTAAGGCAGCCGCCCGGAATGCGGAAGGTGCGTGGTTCGATTCCCGCCTGAGGTTGTCGTCTTTTTTCAGTGCTTAAAATTTTACTTAAGTATATTTAAGCGTTAATAAAACGCTAAAATATAAAACATTAATAAGTAAGTATGTTTAATAGGTACCTAGTTTGAATATTTTAGTTATGTAAATTGGATACGTTTACGTTAAATTAATCATATTTAAAGCTGGATTATATTTGTCGCTTATATCATATGTAAATATGATTAATATAATCTAAAATAGAATCTTTATCTTCCGGAAATCTATTTTTTACTTTACCTGGGAGTTGACTACATAATAAAAATACAGATTGTTTACCCTTTTTCTTTGTCGTAGTCGGATAATTAACGGGTTTATAACCGCATTTTATCGGTAGCTAACCATTTAATTTGATAAGTAACGGTAGCTAACGGGTTTCTTACAACTATACGGCTGGGCCCAGCAGTGGGACGTTTATAGGCTGATGATGATGATGAAGTGTGATCCTCAGCTCAGGTTGACCACTTGTACCCGGACTTAGGGGTCGTTTCCTTGAGCGACATTTACCTTCGCGGTAAAGAGGTACTAAACTCCTTTGTTTATATTTATTAATATTTTACTAGCTTGCATGTTATTATATAACTGATCGACCATCAGCGTAAAAGCTGAGTTATGGCGCTTTTATTACTTCCATTACCATTCGAGGTGTCATTGGAAATCACGGTCTGTATCAGTTGAAACTACTTCATTTTATTGTTCTGCTCCGGTTTGTCAATAAATAACATTGTAAGCAAAATAAAGGTAAACGCCTATTTGCAAAGGCAGGATTAACGTATGTATTACATACATACATACATACATATAATTAAGACTATTTATGGTTTGTCAGAGTCTAGGCAATGAGAACAGCAAAAGCAGTCCTCTACCATAGTCCACTTTTCACTAAATAGCGAGTGCACATGTGCTCAGCGTGACAGGGGGTGCCATTGCCCTGTATGTTGTTGGAAGTATGTGCAGTCTTTAGTCCGTTAATCGCCTTTTACGACACCCAAGGAAAGTATTATTTCACCGATATGTGACATGTATGTAAACGGATGTTTATTGGTCCTAAGTGAGATACTGCATTTGGTGGTAGATATTATATGTTGCATTGGATTTTGGAATCATACATACATATATACATAAAATCACGACTAATTTCCCCGAAGGGTTAGTCAGAGACTAGGCAATGAGGACTGCAGAAGCAGTCCTCTACCATAGTCCACTTTTCACCAAATAACGACTGTACATGTGGCATTTGGCATCATACATTTTTATTTTAGACCTCGTCAAGGCCAGTCAATGTGATGATAAGCACATTCTGCTTTTATGTCATCCGGCTGAGATGACTCTCTGCTGACTGGGTAGGTACTCTGCTTTTATGTCATGTAGCTGAATTGTCTTTCGGCTATCTAGGTACCTTGCTTTCATGTCATCCAACGTGAATTGTCTTTCAGCGAAAAAGTAATTCTGATAGAGATGCGATAAAAGTAGTATTGATTATCATCATCATCATCATTATTTTACAAGATTACGGTCGAATTTACACGATGTAGTTTATTATTCAAACATTATAAAATAATTTATCTCACCCATTGAAGCAAACAAAAGTTCGCTCAATTTAGAATGAATTTATACATACAAAGAATTTGTATTAAGTAGGTACAAAAGTACAAAACAGATCATTGAATTAATGGAAAAGTGAGCCGAAATGTTTGTAAATAGATTGGCTTCCAATCGCTATAAGGCATTCAGAGGCTGGCCGCCATTATTTATCTTAGCTAAATACTCGTTGTAGAAGACGGCGGCGGCGGGCGGTGTGAATGAATGATGAGATAGAATGCCTCAATACCTAATTACCTGTACTAAGTGTAAGGAAATTGAAAGTAAACTTAGCATTGTTATTGCTAGACCAGACTATGAACTTCACACTGCTGGATCTATGTCAGGCTTAAGAAGACCTTCTGACATGAATAATATAAGTATGCACATAAGAAGATTGTTTATAGTAAGGTCATACTGTCATAATAATCCATAAAAGTTTAATGATTTAACCGAATTCAACGGGATTCATGGCAAACTACTTAGTAAAATCTAAGACGTAACTTCCTTTTTATATCCAACGTATTTAAGCCCTGTAATCAACTTTGTTTAAAATTGAAGGTAAATGTTTAAAGCGTTTATGCTGATTTGACATTAATTATTGTGTGGCAGCCATCAATGCCAGGTGGCTTAATGGATATATTCGGTGGCTTAATTACTCTTGTGATTTTATCAGCTTTCAGATAATTTAATGTATAAACCTTTTTATGGCCTATTACGATGGCGAATAGACCATTGCGGTAAAGATGTTGAAAATAAATCACCAATTGCAGAAATTGCTAAAAAGGAAACACACCCAAAGTCCCTGGATTTAAAAGTTATTTCGGCAATGAAATAAGTATTTCGTAGTAAGCAGTAATTAAATCACTAATTTAAAATACCGGACAAAAGAAAAGAGGTAATGATAACTGAGACTAGCTATGTAGTGGTAAGCATAGAGAGCTTATAGATTGGAGTGAGAAACAAAAAAACATCATACAAGTATTTCAACAAAAGAAAACAAAAGAATTTTCACGCCAACAGAGACAATATAGACAATAAAAATTGGAACAAAATTTACACATCGGAGATTACATTACTACACCTAAGTATCTTTAGTTTGAGACCTACCCTTCAGTACGGGCACGTAATAAAGGCGTGTTTTCAAAAAATATGGAAAGCAACCGAGCAGGAGAACTATAAAAGGAAAGTAGAAATCAGACCGAAGCCACGCGTCCCTCAGTGAAGCATTACTACTAATGGAATACTGGGATCTCGGTTTCTCGAGTGGTTACGCGTTCGCTCAAGCATATTGTCGAATAAGCATAAATAAGCAGATGTTCATATAGGCTTTCGTCTGCGGCTTTGCTCAGGGTATTTACGACAGTCGCTCCCTGAAGAAATTTACTACAGAAACTTTTTGCTTTAACTATATATCATTTTTAACCGCCTCCGTGGTCTAGTGGCTAAGCCACCGGTTTCAGACCCAGAGGTCCCGGGTTCGATTCCCAGCGGGGGGTACATCTTTGTGTGCTCGGTTTGGTTGGTGGTAGGGCTGTTAAGTCGGCCTGGCTAGCTACCACCATCTTATCCAAGTCTGTCGCCATAACAACGATGTTTATAGCATAGTTGTGTCCCGACAGTTAGAGTTAAGACAGCCAGTTCCTCAGTGGTTGAGGATTCCGGGTGAAGCGCGCTTCCACCTTCGGCCTTATCGTCACTTACCATTAGGTGAGATGAAGGCCAAGCGCTTACCCGTTACACGTAAAAAAAAAAAAATTAAGTTTCAGGGACCTTATACCATTAACTTTTAGAGCATTATTCCTTTAATCGGGGGAATCTAGGGACGGCAAGCTTATTTGTAGCTAGCTTGTTTGTATATAGTAAGTTTAAAGTAATACCTACTGCTCTAAGAGGTGACAGTAGACCCCAGTTTCGTGCACGTACTTAGCATGTAAAAAAAGTTCGTTTCAATTTGACGGAGCTTTTCAGTCATGACAAGCTCCATTACGCATTATGTCAGCGTGTTAATCTTATAAAGCTTTAATATTAAATACAAGCGGCCGCTCGCGGTTTCACCCGCGTGGTTCCCGTTCCCGTGGGAATATCGGGATGAAAAGTATTCTATGTGTTAATCCAGGTTATAAACTATCTGTATGCCGAATTTCATCCAAATCCATTTTATAATATTAGTAGGATCAAAGACTTATTAACCAAAACTAAACTACAGGTTCAGCTGAAAACACATAATCCTATTACTATTTATAATGTATGTTTTTAATTTTTTCGTAATAAATAAAATTAAATGGCAGCTATGCGGATTTAGCATCATCTGCTTCCGTAACACTCCCCTACTGGGAAGGATTACGCAGACGATTGAAATACACATAGACAGATAACACGAAGCTCGTAACGAGCATGGTAACACAATTTAACGAATTTACTTGAAATCGTCCTCATGCATTATTCAGAAGCTTTCGCTAAAGCTCCTACAGAATCATCACATTTGTAAAGGCTCTATGTATATTTAACGAAACATATTATTAAGGTAGTTGTGTATTGTTCACGGTTATTTATATACGTGTGGTTATGCTAGACTATACATAAGCAAGATACTCTAAGGATTAACTACTGTGTAAAAGAATTGCTTTATCATGACTAGTCTAGACTGATGCCTCTCTTAACGCTCCTTTATGCCTCCCCTTATGCCTACCCTCATGCGTTCCGAATGCGTTCTCTAATACCTTTCCTTATGCCTTTCCTTATCCTTCCCTAATGAATTTCCTAGTGCCTTTTTTTATTCCTTCCCTTATCCTCATGCCTTCCTCCTTAGATGAATGATTGGTCTCACTGCGCTCGACTGCGAGACCAATCATTCATCTAAGCCTTCCTCCATACATTCCCTCGTGTTTACCCTCATGGTTTCCTTTATCCGTCCCTCATGCCTTTTCTACATAGGGAGATCATAAAAAGTCCATAACTAGCTTTTTAACTCAGTACCTACAGATCACTAGATTTCAACGATGGATAGCTTATAACAACAACTGGTTCAAAGGCTTAACCAATCTTTTAAAGCGAGGAGGAGGGGTATTCAATCAATTTCATAAATAATCCTGGAGTGGAAAAAGCTTTTTAATTTGCACGGCCGTACGTGTCCGTAGCTGCTGCTACGTCAACATGATTCTACATAATTTAAAAGCACGTTGTTTTCTATTCTGCCATGAGAAAGCGCTTAGCATATATTATCTCAACATCTTATGAATTCTTATACCAATTTGGCGTAGGCCTCCTTCAACTCTCTTCACTTCGTTCCATTTTGGGTTGGCATTTTTCCATCTCATATGCGGTATGTCAACTGGTCTTTTGTAATCTCACGGTCTTTATTCCAACAGGGGCCATTCTGTACTTCTTCTGGCCCGTCAACTCTTAGAGCAGTATTACATGTTGTCTGGAAGAAATCGCTTTATAGCGATAATACCGCCAAATTGTAACTGTGTATTGTACTTGTATTTTTATGTTTCGTGTTGTAAAATGTAAACTGTTACAATAAAAGTATTATCCATCTATCTATCTATTTACTTTAATCTTACAATATAAAATACTGCTCTAAGGTTACAATGATAATTGAAAACATGTTTTGTTTTTATTCTACTACGAGTAAGCGACGAAGACCGAAATACAACAAAATTGTTTAAACGTATTTAAAAATTTTATAAGCTCAACGTCAACATATTTAAAAGAGCAAAAAAGAGTTAGAAGAGACATAGATAGAATATAAGAACCCGAAAGGTAAATTAGAACAAGGCCTATCACCAAATATTTAATTGATTCGATCACTTTCGGTAACATTAATCAAGAACACATCGAATAAACTTTTGGGCTGGTTACACCGATGTATTTTATGATGATAAGTATCTATTCCCCACGGAGCGATATACGTCCGAAGTTAATCACACAGTTGGATAAGTTGTTAAGTTCTTTAAAAGGTAAACATTTTATGCTTCACAAAATGAAAAAGACTAACTAAGCTATTTAATCTTTTTTAATTTGTAATTTGTTCGCGACAAAATTAGCGTTAAAATTGCCTATTTCTTTTATGTTCTTGATCTTTAATGTTTGTAGAAATATTAAGATCGGATGTTGATAACGTAGTTTGTTGACATTGAATACAATTGCGCCTTTGGCTTACAAAGTTAAAAATAGAGATGGTGTTGATTAATTTCGGCGGGCTGGATAAGTTCCACGGTAGCTCACCTGGAAAGAGCACCAGCCCCGGATTGCCAGAAGGGTGCGGGTTCGAATCCTGCTCGTGGAAATTTTTTCGACACTGTCTTTTTCAATTTGTAATTTGTTCGCAACAAAATTTGCGTTAAAATTATACAAACAAAAACATTATTTTATGCCTTTTAAAAAAAAAATGTCTTGGTCTTGGTTAGGACATTCAGCTATTGTCAAATAAGAGAGATAATAGCAAATATTTAAAGTAGATGATTTAATGATGTAGATGTTGAGTTGAGTAAATGATATTTCCCCCAAACTGTTTTGTTTCATTTGCCTATATACACTTATGCACGGTCACGAACTCTTAACAGTGAATAATCCACCATTATTTCACATTAATATTCGACAAAACACTGATGTTTGATAATAAGAAGTATATTTTATGCTTTATAGAGAAACATCTCGAGATGTTAGTTTTCTTTTATTAAGCCATAACGTTTAGTTTGGATGACTAATTATAAAGCAATACGATACCGAGTCACGTTACTTATTCTAACCGGCATGTAAGTAGGTACCTATCTGAATAACATCATAAAAAATATACGTATAACCAGCCCGCAAGCTTAAACAGGATAATAATTCGTGATGCATTTTTCAACCTGTTAATATGAAAGCCACGCTGATTTACATTTCCGCTCCCCTATGTTCAACATTATTAGTTTCGCAAGGCTGCGCTGCGGTCTGAAAAATGTATAAAACAAAAAGTAAAATAAAAGATGAAAGAAAATTAATCTCATTTCTAGAAACTAATCTCAGTGGTAGTGTTTAGAATATTAGAACGCAATGAATAGTAGTATAGAAATGTACTTCTTTAGTTTAGTATTACATTAAATTTATCAAAAGTTTGTAAACTATAGCAAACATGGAACCGATCCTACAGTTTCCTTTTTTTTCACATTTTCAAATTTCAAGTCATCTTATTTGACATTCATTGGGTCTCTCTCATCTGTGAGAAAACATTGTATATTACGTCCATGGAGAAAACCTACTAACAATAATTGAATGAATATTGTGTCTGGCTTTAAGGCATTTGACAGCATATTGTATAATACAGGGGCTAACTTTATTGTTCTGAGGCAATAGCTCTACATACCATCCACCAAAGAAATTAAATATTTTATTTATTTTATTTCCACTACACAACCGCTAAGCGCTTAGATAAGGCCGTCGCCGCCGGAAGCGGACTTGACCCGGAATCCTCAACTACTGAGGACCTAGTTATCATATCTTTAACTGCCGGAACACAGTACTGCTAGAATTGTTGTTATCGCGACAGACTTACATAAGTTAGATATTATTTGTGATAATATCACTATACTTGATCATTAATTCTTTCGTGTCGTATAGTTAACATAAACCACTACAAGTATTATTTCACACCCCGAGTAAAACATTGAGACGTAAAGACACAATAGAAGGTTTTTTAGCAAAAGATTTAGGAATTTTAACCCATCTAAAATGTTCTAGTCCCATCTACCAACGAACGCCTGTAATATATTCAACGTAGGGCATTAGGCAGGCCATAATCCCAGCAATTTGCATTCCCACGTCCACCCATGGTCAAAGGTAAATGGATTGTTAAGAAAGGTTGGTCGGTTCGTACACAATGGGCTTACGCGTAATCTCCCTTTAGTGCTATGAAAGGAGGTCGGACTATAAAATTTCGTTAATACTCAACTCTTTTAATTTGAAGTGGAAAGTGCGTGATGGTATCTCTTACCATTTTATATATCAATCTACGTCGGTACGTCTCTGCAACAGGTTGTGTCTCTTTAAGTGATTATCCAACTACCTGCAATGGTCATTAAAAAGTGTGCCAAGTGCAATAAAAATATAACCAAGAAAACACCAGGATTGGAGTGTAGCAGATGTCATGTGGTGGTGCACGCTGACCCTGGATGTGCTAAACTGTCTAACAAGCAGCTGAACACACTACGGAACTCGACCAGCATTGAATGGAGCTGCGAAGATTGCATGAAAAATACCTCTCGCAGATCCTCGTTTCTAATACCTGACGACGGTGACGAAGAAGATGAATCAACTGCAGGGTCCCCAGGGAAATTCCAACCGTTTGATACCGAAAAACTTATCCGGGACATCAGTCGGGAGCTAAAGAAAACCTTTCGAGAAGAGTTAAGCAATTTGGAATCTTCGCTTGACTTTGTAAGTGACAAAATCACCAATATGGAGCAGTCAATTAAGAATCAAGATAGTAAAATCAAAGATCTTGAAAACAAAAACCAAGACCTACAAAATAGGAATAAAAATCTTGAACTGCGAATATCCGTTCTAGAACAGTGTATGAATACGTTTGAACAAAACTCACTTTCAACGTCCTTTGAAATTGCTGGCTTGGCGGAGTTTGCCTCTAAGGAAGTGGATCAAATATTAACAACGGTAGCCTCAAAACTAGATGTTAATGTAGGTGACATACAGTCATCTCGTCGTCTACCAGGATCCAAGGACAGGCCTGGTCTACTTCAGGTGAATATGAAAACTAAGATGTCCCAAAGGCAGTGGATTGAAGCCGGAAAAGAGAAATGTCTCACGCTAAAAGCCCTGTTTCCTGACATCCCCAAGGAAAAAGCGGACAACCGTATTTATATTAGAGAAGCCTTAACAAAACATCTGAAGACACTCTTGTATAATGCTAAAACAAGTCTCGGGAATGCTTATGAGTTTGTATGGTGTAAAAATGGTCAGGTTTGTGTCAGAAAAAACAGTAGTAGCAAAATCTATTATATTAGATCCATACAAGATATTGCTAAACTTCAAAAAGACGTCAAAGCTACGGTTAACTTGTAAGACTTTAATTGTTTATTATTTCAGCTTTTAAATAACTTTGTTTAATTATTATGAATAGGCAAGTTCAAGAAATGTTTGATTGTACCACTACTAACAGTTTTTTCCAACAATTACCTTCTAAAAGTCATTTAAATCTTTCTTGTATCCACATAAACATTCGATCACTAATAAAAAACTTTCCTACATTGATCCAAACTATACATAATTGTACATTTCCATTGGATATCGTGGTACTGACAGAAGTGGGTATCTCAAATGCAATCGTTAACCTGTACAATATACCTGGCTATAATATGTATTCACAGCTACGCACTGACAAACGGGGTGGTGGCATTATAATTTACGTTAAAAATCATATCAAATTCACGTTAACGCATCAAAAAACAAAAACATTTGAAAATCTAACCGGCACCTTAAAAATGAACCCTGGTCAGGACGTAGTTCTGTGTTCCATATACAGGCCACCCTCAACTAACAAAATAATGTTTGTGACGGAGCTCGGTAATTTTATCTCTAAGTTTGATTCGAGGCACAGCTTAATATTGATCGGCGACACGAATATTGACCTAAAATCCATGTCATCAAATAAGGATCTTTATTTGGAAACACTGAGCGGGCACGGGTTAATGTGTGGAATTACCAACTATACCAGGATAGAAACTAAACTTTACGCCACTACTAGATCTTGCATAGACCATATTTTTACGCGATTCCCCACACTAATTCCGTGCACGGCGGTGCTCGATATCGTACTGGCCGATCACTGCGCTGTTGTCCTTGCATGCATTGGCGATGCGATTCCCGAGCGTATACAGGGTGTTACGAAAAATTTTGTCAATTATAGTACTTTACGGCAAGAACTTAAAAAAGTTCATTGGTTAGCGACGAATACTATGAATTCTCCGAATAATATTTACAATTATATTAATACATCCATTGAAAACGCAACTAAGGCTGCGTCATCTAGTGAGAATAAAAATAATAGTAAGAAACTTCAAAACCGATGCAAAATGCCATGGATCGATGAAAATATTACTCGCCTATGTGAAAGACGTAATCAGTTATTTAATTTGTGGAGGAAGAATTCAAATAATACTGCACTAAAGTTAGAATATAATAAAATCCGGAATAAAGTTAACAAAATTTTAGAAAACAAGAGAAATTCATATTTTATTAAACAAATTAAAAACAACTTTAAAAATACAAGAAAAGTCTATGAAATAGCTAACCAAATGCTAGGGAGAGTAACGCTATCAATTGATGAAGCTATCATCAAAGCATTTGATACGCAAGGGCTCACCCCCAAACGTATATCAGATAATTTTGCAACCGAGTTTGACGAAGCGGTAAGGAATATAGTCCCTAACTGTAACGTCCAACTACTAGATCCGAGTACTTATTCAAAGCCGTTAAATTGCAGTATTTATTTCCAAAAAGCGACTGAAGACAAAATACATAAAATCATTAGCAAATTAAACTCCCATAAGGCCCCTGGGTCGGACAAAGTTAAAGTAGCTGACATTAAAATGATAGGACAGGACATATCCAAGGCAATCGCTAATTTGATTAACTGCAGTGTGAAACATGGTTCATACCCTGATGAATTAAAATTAGGATGTGTTAGACCAATCTATAAAAAGGGTAAAAAAGATGAATACTCTAATTACCGCCCGATTACGTTGCTTTCTTCAGTAGATAAAATTGTAGAAAAATATATCTGTGAGCAAATTCATAATTTCTATAAGAAACAAAAAGTGATATTTAATAATCAGTTTGGATTCCAAACCGGCAAAGGAACAGCTGACCTGTTAGCAAAATTTACAGACGAGGTCAATGAGCATTTAAATAATAAAAATATAGCCTTAGCTTTATTTATTGACTTTTCACGGGCTTTTGACACGTTAAGGCATAATCAACTTATCAGTAAGCTCGACAGTTGTGGTGTTCGTGGCCCGTTACTCAAATGGTGTGAAAGCTATCTTCAGAATCGAACATTCAGAGTTAAGATTGGACATTCTTTCAGTGAACCAGTTGAGTCGACTGTGGGTACGGCCCAAGGCTCTGTATTTGGTCCTCTACACTTTTTATCGTATGTCAACGACATGAGTAACACTCTCAAACATAGCTCATGTTATCAGTTTGCGGATGACACATGTCTAGTAATTGCTCACAAGGACCCGCAAACAGCGTGTGACCTTTTACAAACCGATTTTAATTCATTAATAAGGTGGTGCCATGATGCAGGTCTAGTATTAAATAGTGAAAAAACAAAAATACTAGTAATTAAATCTCCCTTCTTAAAACGCAGTCCAACCAAGAATATAGTGGCTCATAACCATAACTGTTTGCATAACTCTTACAATACGACTTGTACCTGCCCGATGATAGAAGAAGTTAGCTCCATAAAGTACCTCGGGTTAATAGTAGATAATAAACTCGACTGGGGGCAACACATTGAGCACGTTTGTAACAAGTTAAGACAATTCCTAGCAAATATTATAATTCTTAAAAATAGGATACCTTTCAAGGTCAAACTTATGCTGTACAATGCTTTGGCTGAATCATATATTAAATATGGTCTAAGTAGCTACGGTCGCACCTACAAGTCATATTTAAATCAAATATATAAGCTACAAATTAGAATACTTAAAAATTTAGTTTCAGTTAAACTTAAAAATCAATTTCATAATGACGAGAGTAATTTCTTTAAGCATTGTAAAATACTGCCCATAAGGACTCAATTTAGGTACTGCTTTCTAAAACAATATTTTTTTAATAACGACATCCAAACTGAGCGGCAACATCCTGTATACACCCGAGCAGTCGCCGAGCGCCGGCTGCGCACCACTCGAGCCAACAACACGTACGGTGAGCGGACCGCGGCATACCTTACGCCCCGGTTTATTAACGAATTACCCTCTGATTTACGAAAAAGCATTACGACGGGCAATATCAAATCGAAACTTAAAAATCATTTCATGAGCAACGTGAATGTAGTTGAAGCTTAGAGATGGATTGCCAGTTACGTTAACCTATATGTAGTAACTTTATAGGTTATTTATTTTATTTAATGTAATGTTGTAATTATTTCAATTAATTTAATCGATGTAGATGTAACGGCATTAACACAAACCTCAGTGGTTTTAAAATGCTGTACTAATTTTAAGGTGTAATTTTGTCATTAAGCAATAATAAATTAAAAAAAAATAAAATAAATATATAATTACTAGCGGCCGCTCGCGGTTTCATCCGTGTGGTTTCCGTTCCCGTGGGAATATCGGGATAAAAAGTATTCTATGTGTTAATTCAGGTTATAAACTATCTGTATGCCGAATTTCATCCAAATCCATTCAGTACTTTTTACGTGAAAGAGTAACAAACATCCATCCATACTTACAAACTTTCGCGTTTATAATATTAGTAGGATAATACATACATACATATAATAACGACTATTATCCCCGAAGGGTTAGTCAGAGACTAGGCAATGAGGACCGCAAAAGTAGTCCTATGCCATAGTCTACTTTTTACCAGATACAATTGCCTAATTGGTAGAGTAACTAATCAATTAATCGCGGTTTCAAACCAACTTGAGAAAATTATTACATTTAGTTTTACTTATGTTCTGAATTCTAAACCTCAGAAAAATGCGTAAAATTTATACAAATTATTGGAAGCCTTTGCTTATTGTGGGCTTCGAACGGAAGAGGGAGCAATTCGGTTTTTTTTATTTTGTTGGCTTTTGATGTGGGTTTGATAGGGTTGATTCCAAGTTGTTTAGCGGAATGTATGGTAAATCTACTTGCGAGATAATACAGCTGTCATTTAAACTGATCTGGGGCATAAAAGATACTCCCTTTCTGGTAATATGCCTACTTAGTTTCAATCCCTTTCGTATTTGATTTAATCGGAACACAAAAAGTTTAAGTTTGAATCATTTAAGGGGTTGACACATACCATTAAAAGCAAATGATTGTGATACTATCAGCTTATATATAGTTTATAGTGCCCAACTTATAAGATATTATTCTAGACTTCAAAAAATTTAACGAATGTAATAAAAAAAAAACATAACTTTAACATCATTTGCAATACCTTTCAAGTAGTAGTAGATTGCTTCACCAGTTTGATTATTTTAAAATTAGTTTTAAACTAGCAAACTAGCAAGGGAATAATGTAGTTGTACTTGAAATATTCCGATATGTGTTGAAGTTAGACAATTATTCCCTAGTTGGTAATAGTCAAATATTATGCTTAATGGAAGAGCGGTGCTTCCCAAAACGAGTAACTATCTGCTCAAACGGAAGCTCCGGCCACAGTAAAAGTTTATGTAGACTGACTTGATGAATAAAGATTTTTATGTAGATTTTTTTGATTTTTAGATGCTCTAAACCTAATGGTAATAGCCTTAGAATAATAACGCTATAGAAAGATAGTCTTCATACAAGCGCTCTGTCAAAAATGAAGCACTAAACCGATTCACACACGCGTGACGTGCGCGCATGGCCGTGATCTGCTGTCTCTTTCCAATTCTATGAATATGAAAGAGACAGCACTGCGCAGGCCGCTGCTACCGAGGCTTTAACTTAGAGAATCACACTGCAGTACGTTTATATTTTGACCTAATTAACTACAAGATACTATGAAATACTGAAAGCTTACCTGTGAAAAGTGATGTTATTACACTTCTTTTGTTTTTCAGATGTGTTGTGACACAATTTAACTGCACAAACCGTCATTTTTTTTTGTTTTCGCGAGACACGTTCGGCGCGCTGTGACATTGAACACTACGGAGCGGTCCGGCGTTTGGTGCCATTTCTGGCTCCAACTAATGTGCTTCAAAATAGGCGCACGAACTTGGTTTCTATAGCGTTAATATTCTAAGGGTAATAGCATTAGGTTTAGTAACCGCATACCAGATATCTAGTTAACGTTGTTCGTAAATTACATTGCTCATAATTTATTCTGTATGCCAGAATATATTAGTTGAAGTAGAGTATTTTACAACCACTACCAAAAGCGCGGTGGATCAAGTAACTTCTGAAATTCTCTAGTAAATATTCCAATAAATACATTAGGTAGTTAGCGTCTAAATAACACTCTTAAAACTTCAACAATCAGCTGTCGGTTTAAAATTGTAATCTAACATAACCTTTACTAAAGCATAATGGCTCAGCTCTCTGATTATTTAATCCTACTAAATTTTCAGTAAGGGACCGAAAAGTTTGTATCTAATAATTCATATCCTTTTTATCTACTTAATTTCATCCAGACTTTGATTATAAAAACAATAGATGCACGGTCTCATTCAAAATCAAACTCAAATATAATGTCCCCGCGTAAATACATAGATATCCATAGATCAACATCAGAAATGAAATGAGATATCTAGATAAACATTAATGGTAAAGTAAACCTTAAACTTTAGCGACTAAAGCATAGAATACATTATAGACTAAAGTACACACTTTGGAACTAGGCTCGCTATGTTCAAGCTAGTTGGAACAAAGTTCTAAATTCGAAAGTTTGATAGAAAAACAAGGCACGATTTTGAGGGCCTATATACTCTCTTTCTCCGAAACGAAATTTCGGCCGATTTTCGTTTACTTAAAGCGTTTTCGATATTTTTTTATGTTTTTTGTTTTGTTATACTGGTTTATCCTGCAGCCTGCTAGAGATGGTCAACAGCACTATTGCGGTGATGACTATCCCAAAATTGTATTGATCATTTGTACTTAAATAAATCTACATAAATATTCTACGGCACTGAACTTTGATTATTATTATTATTATTTTTTTGTTATATAGAACACTTCATGCACTTAAAGTACAGAGGTGGACTTAATGCTTAATCATCATAATCAGCCCGTGTTAATCCAATGCTGGTCATAAGCCTCTTCCAGCGCTTGCCCCTAAGCCTGAGGGCCTGCTCTCTCTCTTCGAAACGAAATTTAAACCGATTTTCGTTTGCTGTATTTATAGCGCTTTCCATTATGTTTAAAATTTCAAACAATTTTCTAAAAATTAATAATCTAAATACCAAACCTATTTCGTATGAACGAAATTTCGGAAACCGCTGTAAATATATAGCAAACGTAAATCGGGCGAAATCGGGCGTTTCGGAGAATGAGAGTAGGCCCTCTGATTTGTGCCTTGTTTCGTGGTGCCGCTTTTCAAGCAGCAATCGTGTATATCTATAGTTTTTATGATCGAAGCATTCAGACTCAAAATTGTATGTAAGTAATAGTTTCAGTCTCCTTTATACGACAAAAAACACTTAAGTTTACATTTATTGTACCTGTCAAACTGGTCATACAGTTGACTTGCTTACTGAGTTACCACGAATACAATTTGTGAACACCCACAAAGAGTCAGACTAACAGCGTTTTGTAATTAGGTTACGTGGCAGCTTCAGCCAATAAGAATTAAGCTGGTTGCGACAACTTCTAGGCTAGTTTATTCGTAGCCTGTTCGTGAAGTTGTTTACTAAGTGCATATTAAAAGACTAAGGTAACTTAAGGTAGATAGAAGTTCCCGACGGGCTAGTAAGTTTGTTAATTGATTTCCTGCGACACAGTCCTTTGATGATTTTTTTTAATGTGACACGTCATAGTGACTACATCCTGCCTAATGGTAAGCAGCCGATGTGGTCCAAAATAATGAGAGCGCTCCTCACCGTGGAACAAGCGCACCCATTCATGACGGCCTGCTTAAATGCCGTTTCACGCCCCGTTTAAAATACCCGGGATTATAGGAGCTCGGAAACACATACGCCGGCAGAGAATTCCAAAGCTGAATGGTCTTACAGAGGAACGACTTGCCAAATTTTTTTTTTCGGAGTTTCGCATTTGGTAATGACAATATTGTTTTGTAAATGTCGTTACTTTATCTGTAAAACTGTGGAGTTTCTTGCGCTCGTTCTTCTCCACAGCTAAAAGACGTTCTGAAAGGGCTTTGCCTACCCATCCTTAAATAGTAAAAATTTTTTTTTAGACGATTCAAAAATGTTTTATGTTAAGTTTACTTAAATAAAGAGATTTTGATTTTTTTTTATTATTTATAGATAATTTGATTCAGTTACAATTTGTTTGAAAATATACTAAAAAGAACGGAGTGCTGCAATTGGTGGTGTGTGTTATACAACCATTTTGAAAATGTATTGTCATATTGTGGGACCTTACCTAATGTTAGTTTGTTTATAATGTTTGTAAAATAAATAAATAAAAAAACATGTCTTACCTATCTTTTTTTACAAATGGCATTTTAGGTTACTCGCGTAATACTTTACCAGATGGATAATAGTTTTATCCGAGGAAAGAAAAATCGGTCCTTAGCCTAGAAGTAGGTAGGTACATAACAGCCTATAAACTGTTCTACTGCTACGCAAAGACCTCGATAATTAAAATTATCAAAATAATGACGGCATAAACATTGATATTTGATACAGTGATACTAAGTTGAATAGAATACCAAGTCCGGGTATATGTTGACCGCATACCTATATGTAACCCTTTCATGTCATGTCCATCATGAGAGTTCGCCCTATTATCCGTACACCCGCGGCGCAGAATCCATGTCCGCGCCGCCGTTATGTATCTGTACTTGTATTGGGGAATTTGTATCGGCCATGTCAATTCTTGCATAAGCCAGATTACGTCGGCCATTATTGATAGAGTTCCGTAATAGGGAATAAGGGAATAACGATACGACAGATATCAATATAATGTCCTTTAAAAGCTTGTCGGGAAGCTAGGCTAGCGCGGTTAAGTTGCGATCTAGGAAGCTAAGCAACTTTGTAAATGCCAGATGGGTGACCAAATCAAAATATCTCGAGCTCCTTCGCGCTTTGGGAGACACGTTATACCGTTGGTTACTGTTGTTATCGCGTGGCTATCGTCAACGTGTTTCTAGTGGATAAGGGTCTATTTTAGAATTAAAACGATTTTCGAGAATATCTGGGATGTAAATATAAACATGTCTAGAAATATGCCGAGCTTAGGAAACTATTTCAAAGATCATCTATTAATATACTTTATAACCGTCAGCAAAAAATCACAAAGACGTAAAAATCTTTGTGATTTCGACGACACAATCGAACGCTGCCGTCTCAAGATATGGTTTGTTAGGGTTAGGGTTGGCGACTGCTTAATAAAATATTTTTTACATACATGCACTCACTATTATCCCCAAATGGTTAGTAGCAGAGAATAGACAGTGAAGATCGCAAAAGCACTGCACTGCAACCGTTTACGTTTTTTTTTAAAATAATAAATGTGCTTGCTCTTGGCCACATATCCGCAGGATTAAGAAATGGCCGAAAAAAAAACAAAAAACATAGTGGCATGGCACATACGGCATTGTGTGTGCTCAGCGTGACAGGTGGTGATGGTAGTGGTGGTGATAGGGCTGTTGAAGCAGTCTTTAGTCCGTTAGTCGCCTTTATGGCACCCAAGAGAAGAAATGGGTTATTATATTTTTTATGACCCTCACACAAACATAATGGACTAGATTGTAGTTATAAAACTAGAACAGTTAACATATCATTCACCCCAAATCCACATTATATGGACTTTACTGATTATTACCGTAAAGATTTTAAGCTTTAAAATTAACTACAATTTGCATGGCATAGTGCAAAGCAATGTTACTTCATTGAGTTATAATGTACTACGTACTAGAGAAGACGTCTCAACTAGATTGTTTGTAACACGCGTAAGAGCCAGCTCGCTCCAACTGTAGTAGTCTGTGGCAGGCGCTAGACGCAACAATATGTGTGTATTTTGTGTTCTATTTCATTAAAATATACCTTTATGTGTGTTAAAACAACTCAGGAAATACAAATAAAACCAAACGATCACTTTTTACTTGGATTGTACTAAATTATCGATGGAACATGCATTTGACTAATTATTTTATCAAATCGCCGAGATAACGCTGTTTCGTAACTCAATTGAAAAGTGATAATAAACGCGATAGGGCCACTGATCCGCTTCACAGCTGTAGCTAGTTAGTTAGTCACTGTCAGTAATACGATTGTGTGCAATCAGCCAACCCTCATTTGAATGAAATGCAATTTTGCAGCGCCAAGCGCTAAGCACACTATAAAGGTGAGTCGATATTCTCCGCACACGCGGCTCCCATTTAATAGTCATCATTCCGTAGGGTTGGCGATGTAGGTAGATTTATGCAAAGCTGTAAAAGCGCTTTCACATAGGCGTTTTAGTCGCGCGACTGCAGCGCTTCTAAGTAGCTCTGCAGTAGCGCGACTGGGTATCCATACATATATAAGTAGCGCAGCTGCAGCGCGAAAGTTGCACTGCAGCCGCGCTGCAACCGCGCGACAGAAGCGCTCCGAGCCGCGTAGCCGCGTGCGATCAGTCGGCGTAATCGGCGTTAGATTAGTGTTGCGAGCTCATCTGTAGCAAGCAATTATGACGTAGGTAATTTGCAAATTACCTACGTCATAATCTTAAGCATGTTTGATACCGAAATAATAAACGAAGAAAAAATACTGTTGGAATCCATATTGGAAATGAGCTAGTCACCCCCACGTTCAACGCGCGTCTGTAGCGCGACTTAGCCGCGCTACAGCCGCTGTGGTGTGAAGGGATTCGACGTGCAGCGCTGCAGCCGCGCGACTTAAACGCCTTTAAGTGAAAGCGCTCTAAGGTAAGTTTTCCCTATCCGACTGGTTGTCTGGTGTATTTTTGGTTTTATGCTATGTAATTTATTGTGTGCTACAATAAAAATATCACTTAACTGCTAGTATATCTGCTCTTTTCAGCTGTTGTAATACGAGATACAATATAAATTCAATTGTTAACAACCTCTAGGAGCCTTTGTGACCAATATATAATTTTCGTAATCTTTTGTGATTGACAATATCAAACGATTCATCTCACAGGTGTTTTCCCCAGTTTACTAAGTGATAATAAAGTTTTGACATACAAGCTACATTGCGAGCGCCAAATTTTGCCAATATTACAAAAGTTTTCCCTACACATTACTAATTTTGACTGTTACCTGTAACATTATTTATGTACTTTCGTATAGATCTATCTTTTCTTTTCATTCATAGTTTAAAAATTCTTTATTGCTGTAATTTTTCGTTAATTCGTCGTTTATTCAATATCAACAAAGGTTTCTAGCTCAAACAATGCTTATTGTGGCGTCTAGCTTGATCCATAAAATTGTATAAAAAGCTTTTCTGAATAATAGCAGATTGAAATATATACATTTTGTACCTGTCGATTTAAAAAATATTTTTAAATATAGGTTTCCTTTTAATTATAAGGACAGAGAGAAGTGAAATTACAGACCTTTTCCGCAAACAGAACAAATAAACTTACTTTTGCAAGTGGGTTCGCTCGCGTTAAACTCTCTAAATCGCTAGCAATTTAACTAATCCATTTATGTCAATCAATTTTTCGCCCATGCTCTTCCCGAGCCCTACAAAATGATACATTAACCATAATTTTCTGTCAAACCGTTAACGAGTAAAGTCTTATACCAAATCAAGCTCACACAAATAATATATTGGATTGTTAGCGTTTTTTTGTTGGTAGTATTATGACAAAGTAGTAAGACAATCCTATTAAAAGCACATAGCTAGCACCACGAGAGCAGTATCTTAATGCGTGAAGTGGTACACAAAATAAATTATTGGATTGTTTGCGTTATTATGCTAGTGTCAGAAGTTAGACAACCCTACCAAAAGCACATAGCTAGCATCACACGACACACGAGAGCAGTATCTAACCTAAATTTGCTTTCAGCGCAACCTGTAGAGAATCATGTTTACAGTGCTTTATTTCACACCGACTGCTACCGATGAATGCAGTCAGCGTTCTGTATTAAACAGAATATTTGTAGCTTTAAAAGTTTTTAAAAGATTTAGAAGTAAATCGTTTTGATACTTAATTGTACAAAATTCGTACTTGAATTTTTGCTATTCTAAAACTGTTAAAAAAACCCTTATAGATACATATCTGATTCGATTATCTTTGTTTTGCGCGAAAGAAAATGCATATGTAACTTCGGAAGTGGCTTCAGACAGGTATTTCCAAGCGTATTGGGTTCTTTTCGTACGCCCGTGGAAATTCAATATATGTGTTGCCTAAAAATGTATACACAGTAATTGAAAACACGGAAAAAGTGGCGTTAATGTTTATTTAACATCTTTTACCTATTTTTCTTAGAGTAAATGTGCTCATAATATTCTTGTAACTGCTAACTCTCTTATTTATTCCTTTTTTATAATGTCGCGTGTTCAAATTTAAGTGTCTTGGCGTAATAGCGTAATAGCACAGTATTAATTTAGTGTTATTTGTGACAAGGCATTATCAGTGGTATAATTTACTAAAGAATTTCATGTAACATATAAGTTTTATTGCTGTAAAAACTTAGCTATGATAGCAGATGGTTTAATGCTCTAGGTATTATGGTCAATATGCACAAGACCATTAGCTCAATGACACAGACCAACAAAAACTTCAAGTTCTGATTCAGCGAGCAAATATCCATAAAAGAAAAGTTTTCACGCCGTTTGAAGTCACTTTCAAACTCAACTCAAAAATGGATGACGTTAATGTTTTTCAAAGAAAATAATGTAGAGAAGAAAATGTTCTTGTCTAACGAGATCATTAAAGAATTGCAAAGTTTCCGCTGTCAGCCCGTTCACGTGGAAGATTGTATAGCGGCAGCTCTGCAATAACCGGCGAAACAGATGCAACTTAACTATACGAGTAAGATAATCCATTTCAGTAAGAGATAATGTAATATAAGATATTTGTAATTTCAGACAATGAAAACAGTACATTTTTAGAGCCGTATAGCGGCTCGCTAAAAGAATATTACCAACCCTTCTCTTCTCTTAGGTGTCGTAAAAGGCGACAAACGAGTAAAGACTACACATATAAGGTGACTGCTAGAAACCGCAAGAAACATCAAGGGCTGGTCAGGTCAAGTGGTTTAAACATGACAAAAAGGAATTCGTGTTTTTTTTCATTTTTAATGAAATAATTCATTTAGTGAATTTTAATTGGATAGTCTTTGAATATCTAATTTATTATAAAGCATACTAAACCATCCGCGTCAGCTGGGCGATAAGTACCTACGTTGACGGGTCAACAGACGGCAGGCCGGCCCGGCCGTTGCCCCCGTCAGCTGGGCGATAAGTACCTACAAAAAAACACGAACTCCTTTTTTGTCATTTTTGTCATGTATAAAACACTTGACCTTACCAGCCCTTGAAGTTTGTTGCGGTTTCTAGCAGTCATCTTATATAGAGCGGCGATGAGCTCCCCATCTATCACGCATGTGCACTTGTAATTGGAGGAAACGTGGTCTATGGCATTGGACTGCTTCTGCGGTCCTCATTGCCTAGTCTCTGATTAACCCTTTGGGGAAATAGTCTTGAATCTAGGTATGTATACATGTATATGTATATTTACCTATAAAAACAATGACCGGTTAAATAAACGGTTATAAAAAAAAATAGTCTAAACTAGCATTGATTGCATTATTGGTGTTGACGATAATGCGCGGCCCTCATCGTTTTATTTAAGTTTAGGACAGCTGTTACTTTTAATTTAAATATGTAATTTTATATTATGTTGTATTTCAAAAATTACGTGTTGTATTTATCAATAAAGAATAAAGACGTTAGTTAGACGGTGCATTGGCTACTGGCGTCTGACATCTCGCACCGCAGCTCGCTTCACTGCGGGCTGTGCCGGCAGGCCCGCAGTCGCCCAATACGATCCCGACCTGCCCCCTTACTCTTGAAACCGATCGCTATTGGATCGGATTGGTATTGTGAATTTTCGTACTCCTAAGTTACGACACCAGAGCTGATATGGATATTAAGTGAAAAAATCATATTGCGTGGATATTAAGTGAAAAAAATACAAAACTCAATGCCATTTAGTTCACCCAATATGAATCTAAATTAGCGCTGGTATCGTAATCGTATCGTAAAAATACGAAAATTCACAATACTAATCCGATCTAATAGCGGTCGGTTTCAAGAGTAAGGGGGCTGATAGGTAGACCACGCGAACGCACCCTTCGACCTACAGATTCACCAACAAGATTCATCCAGGATTTTTCTTTTTCGAGCCTCATCGCCTACAATAATTGGTGTAGAAACTAAGCCAAACTAGTATTAACTGCAATTGTTGTAGTTTGCATGCGGTTCCTCTTGCCTGCGGACATTGGCTTTGTTAAAGAAAGATGCGGCTTATCACGCATGTTTTCCAGTAAAAGAATTGGGTTGGACGCTTGGTTGACGTGACAATCGCGCGAGTTGAATGAGCGTAGCGTCAGAGCCTCAGAATAATTTATTAGGTCATAGTGAAATGTCTGTCATTACTACTTCGATAAAGTATATAAGTACCCCCTTTGTTTAGATCACTAAAACTTTTTAAGATAATCTACACTACGGCAAAATTCGATTAAGAATATTTG